>JAOXYH010764437.1:0-12725 GCA_028566455.1 Botula fusca | reverse complement strand
GATTTCTCTTGTATTCATGTTCCTGTCTTGTCTCTGGATTCAGGTCTTTAGGATTTCTCTTGTATTCATGTTCCTGCGTTGTCTCTGGATTCAGGTCTTTAAGATTTCTTTTGTATTCATGTTCCTGCTTTGTCTCTGGATTCAGGTCTTTAGGATTTCTCTTGTATTCATGTTCCTGTCCTGTCTCTGTATTCATGTCTTTTGGATTTCTCTTGTATTCATGTTCCTGCCTTATCTCTGGATTCAGGTCTTTAGGATTTCTCTTGTATTCATGTACCTGTCTTGTCTCTGTATTCATATCTTAAGGATTTCTCTTGTATTCATGTTCCTGTCTTGTCTCTGGATTCAGGTCTTTAAGATTTCTCTTGTATTCATGTTCCTGTCTTGTCTCTGGATTCAGGTCTTTAGGAATTCTCTTGTATTCATGTTCCTGCCTTGTCTCTGGATTCAGGTCTTTAGGAATTCTCTTGTATTCATGTTCCTGTCTTGTCTATGGATTCAGGCCTTTAGGATTTCTCTTGTATTCATGTTCCTGTCTTGTCTCTGGATCCAGGTTTTTACGATATCTCTTGTATACATGTTCCTGCTCTGTCTCTGAATTCGGGTCTTAAGGATTTCTCTTGTATTCATGTTCCTGCCTTGTCTCTGGATTCAGTTTTTTAGGATTTCTCTTGTATTCATGTTCCTTCCTTGCCTCTGGATTCAGGTCTTTAGGATTTAACGTGTATTCATGTTCCTGTCTTGTGTCTAGATTCAGGTTTTTAGGAATCCTCTTGTATTCATGTTCCTGCCTTGCCTCTGGATTCAGGTCTTTAGGATTTCTCTTGTGTTCATGTTCATGTCTTGTCCCTAGATTCAGGTCTTTAGGAATTCTCTTGTATTCATGTTCCTGCCTTGTCTCCGGATTCAGGTTTTTAAGATTTCTCTTGTATTCATGTTCCTGTCTTGTCTCTGGACTCAGGTCTTTAGGATTTCTCTCGAATTTATGTTCCTGCCTTGTCTATGGATTCAGGTCTTTAGGATTTCTCTGGTGTTCATGTTCCTGCCTTGTCTCTGGATTCAAGTCTTTAGGATTTCTCTCGAATTCATGTTCCTGCCTTGTCTATGGATTCAGGTCTTTAGGATTTCTCTTGTATTCATGTTCCTGCCTTGTCTCTGGATTCAGGTCTTTAGGATTTCTCTCGAATTCATGTTCCTGCCTTGTCTCTGGATTCAGGTTTTTAGGATTTCTCTTGTATTCATGTTCCTGCCTTGTCTCTGGATTCAGGCCTTTAGGATTTCTCTTGTATTCATGTTTCTGCCTTGTCTCTGGATTCAGGTCATTAGGATTTCTCTTGTATTCATGTTCATGTCTTGTCTCTGGATTCAGATCTTTGGGATTTCTCTTGTATTCATGTTCCTGCTATGTCTCTGGATTCAGCCCTTTAGGATTTCTCTTGTATTCTTGTTTCTGTCTTGTCTCTACAAATCGTAACTTATTAGACGGCGAACTTTCAGGAAAAGGAACCGTAACCTTAATTTTTTGTAGTAACCGGAGATACGTTTTTCATTTCTCCAAGATATGGGATGGTCATATGTTATATACATTTTATAACGGAATAACACTGAAACTAATATTTTAGTAAAATCACAACATAGAAAAAGATGAATATACTATATTCTTTATACAGAATATTTAGTGTGGGCTATTCACAGCCAACACTTTTAAATTACCTCGCGACCTACTTATATACATAAAATAATTAGTAAATAAACATTCTGTATAGACATTTTGTATACAAGATGTAAGATGACTTACAGTTTTTATTGACTCCTAATTCATATAAAATGAGTATAAAGCTTCGTACTCTAGCTAGTCTCGATTGTAAATTTGTCTTTATCGTGTCTGTTCGGACCAAAAAAGAGGTTAATGTCCCGGGTTAATGTAATATATTTTCTAGGAATTATTAGGATTAATCGGAACCTGCATAATTTCTCCATGTATCGCAGAAAACTGTCAAAAAACAATGACAACGAATAGCCCACACTGTATTTTTTATTTCATAAAAACAACCGTCTCCCCTTTTTCACATTCTTCTGGTATCTTCTGTGTCACCTCGTTTCTTTGTTTATTTCTGTCTGTCTTTATATATAAACGTGTACTAATAAAGCAAAATCTATACTCGCATGAGATTTTACGCTTGAAACACATATAAATACGTTTTGTGTTGCATTTAAACTATTTGTCCCTGGAATTTGAAATTTGAAAATTCCTAGAAAATAGTACTTTGAATAACAATTGTTCATTCTTCCTGTAAATATATCATTTAGGACATTTTCGTAGAAAGATTAAGCAATCTTATTTTTTTCTTCTTTAAGTGTTTTTAAAGTCCGTTAAATTACTAGTACAAATGTAAAAGTAGATTTAAGTCTGTAATGTTAATTTTCACATTTAAGGAGTCGCATATACGTAACAAGAACCACAGGGAATCCTTATGTACTGAAACAAGATATGTATAGCTTAACAAAGTGTGATACACCCCATATCGATCATATTTCATCGGATGTGCATATTTCATAATTACATACTCGTCAGCGATGCATAGGGACAGTTGTGGTCTTCCAAACTTTTGGTCCCTAGCATCGCTGACGAGTATTTAATTACGAAACAGATAGGAGAGAGTAATTTGTAATAGAGGTGTATGAGAGTTAAATCTGATGGGAAACTTTAAAACCCGGTTTATACAGGAAACAGGATAAACATTGTATTCGACTTATAAATGGGTCGTGTTTACAATGCCTTGTATCAAATAAAGACAACATCCTCTCAATATTCAACTTCCCCATACCGGTTAATGGGCCTCTACAAGTAGGCATAGTATTCTATTCTCATTAATACCCTAGTGTCCCAATATATATGAGATATGAACTACAAAAATCTGGAAAAGTACTGGGACACTAAACAGAGACGGAAAGCTGAACAGTGGTTTTTTTTTTTTTTAATATACTTCTAACAAACCAGCCACCACCACTTATTATAACTAAAAGTACACGATCCAAACCCAATGCACTTACCAAACCTAGCCAGTCTCAGCAAACTGAAGGGAAATCTAGATCTCTTATCTATATATGTGACCCTTGGCTACCAATGAGAATAGTATTCTATTCTCATTAATACCCTAGTGTCCCAATATATATGAGATATGAACTACAAAAATCAGGAAAAAATGACACACCTTTGGCATTACGAAAACACCACGTACCGCAGCATTACACAAAACATACCATACCTATATTCAATACTTAATTCACTAAATTACACATTCCTAATTTATCAAAACCCCATTTTTAACGACCAAAGAAAACTCATCAATTTTCCTGACACTAAGTTTTAATCAAGTATGACCACAAATAATTAACCAGAACATTAAAATTTCAACTGACGGAGAATCCACTAGACACCAAACACATTGGGGTCATGAAAGGCTAATCTTTCATCAAAATCCGGCAAATGACCATAACATCAGAACTTTATGTACCGAAAAACCATAAAAACTCATACACTTGAAGAAAACAGACAAGGGTAATAAAATCTACACCTTCAGTATAGGAAAACATTATCCCTATGGGAGTAACCATCAAAAGGACTGATAAATTAAAATATTGCAATTAATCACAGCTTAGACCAGCAAACATAACGGAACATAGGTATAATTAGGATCTATAAACCATCTGTTGAACTGAAAAGAATAAATAATTGAAAACATTTTATTATTTCAAAATATTGTAAAAAACAACATGTCAAACATTACTGATCTTGGCAAAAGTTTTAACCATTATTTCAGACTTCACATAATGTCTTTCTGTTTCTACTTTTTTTTCTATTTTCTGCATAAACTTTAACCAAATTAAAATTTATATATTGAGAATAGTTTTTTCAATAATACACATAAAAATAATTTGTATGTTAAAACATAAAGTAAAACTAACACAACTACAAGGTCTATAGATAAAAAACGACTACCACTTAATCTAATCTAAACATAACATGCACAAGTCTTTACAAAAAAATCAAATAAAACCTTTCATATTATTCAAGAACATCTTTTCTCCCACAGCATTCATGTGAACCTGATCTTTTAGAAAATGAACAGGAATATTTGAGTGATCAACAGAATAATATTCATATTGCCGACACTTTGAATACAGATATTTATTCAAGTCATCAATACGCTCATTAATAATAGGGGATTTCGTATACAGACATCCAGAAAAAACTACCGCAAATTCGTGCTGCACTTGTAATTGTTTTATATTCTGAAACAGATAATTTAACCCCTCCTTTGCACAAATGAGCTGATCTTTCACAGGTTTAAAAACTTTGTTTACATCATTTGTTCCTATATGAATAATAACAACAAAAGTTGACAATCTGTTCAATTCATTTTTCAAAACATCAAATACATCATTAATTCTTGCTCCCCCTAGGGAGATTACAGAAACTTCTGATCTAAAATCCTCTAAAAATCTGACCATTGAATCTCCTATCAAAAGGACAGGAGAAAAATACTCAGGTTTAATTGATATTAACCCATCAGGATAATAGTTCTTCTTTCTTTCCTCTGAAAAACTGAAACTTGCAGCTAACATATTAAATTGTAATCCACGCTTATCAACTTGATACCCTTTCCGTGAAGGAAATAACAAAACTCCTCTATCTCCTTGAAAACCTACAGTTACAATGTTTGTATATCTTAAAATCACAGGAAACCATGGTGGAGTGGGAACAAACTGAGGAAAAATTAAAGTACAATTGATTTTCTCCTCTATCAAAAATCTAATTACAGCTGGTATTAAGCAATAGGGAGGAAAAGCATAATAATTCTTTTCATCTACATAACATTGACTAAAAGCATCAACACCCGATGAAAAGGGTGATGACATGGGTGTAAAATGTTCCAAAGTAATACCATTATAATCGACCATTGCGTTGCTATCTAAAGCAAACATGTCAACATCATGCTTTCCAAACAAGTATTCTAAATATACCCATGTACGTTTACTGATTGTGGTGTCTGACTTTGACAGTGTACGCGAGGGAAGGTCTGCTTGATTTTCAGAAGAGGGAACGTAAACTAAAATCAATGAACAATTACTTTTCATCAGTATTTGGAAAATGTCTTTCAAAATTGCTGTCAAATCATAATTCTTTGAATGTTGATTTTCCCAAGCGTACACCACAGCTTGATTATCTACATATGCAATAATACGCTTGTTACAAATAACATCTGAAACACTCAACAACGAGTTTTTTAATGCCAGGGCCTCTTCAATCATAATAGGTGCTGTCATAATTGATTCATTCCAATAATCTGAAATAACTCTATCCAAATTGGGACCTGAAATAGTACCAGCCCATTTGTAATCAGATGTGACTTTTAAAGTGAAATGTCTATCTGACACCCAAGGAAAAGGCTTATCCCATAAATCTAAAAATTCCCAGAACTGAACTTCTTCCCTAAGTTTTTTATCAATAACAACATCAGAAGAATTTACTGTCGCATTTGAAATCGCCTGATTACAAACGGAGGTATACAATTTTGCTCCAGGTATGGCCAAACACATGGAAATACACAAGCCTGTGAATTTTTGTATGACAGCAACTGGTACCTTCTTACTGTGTAAAATCATTTGTCTAACATTCTTAAGTTTTTCTTTTCTTTTGTCAGTTAAAAAGAAAGACATCTTTTCTGTGTCTATAATCATTCCCAAAAAGACTAAAGATTGTACTGGTTCTAAAACAGACTTGGCAATATTCAAAAAATATCCTAGACTAACAAATATTTTGACAGCTAAATGAATAGCTATTTTTGCCCGAATAGTAGAGATGTCTATCTGGGGTGGTAAATATCCATTGAATTCTTCAATCAATCTATCATCAATGTACAGAAGACATGACACCGACAATTGTCGTAATCGTGAAACAGCTTGTAAATTTATCGTATGATAGACAAAGGCAGAATTTTTCCAACCAAATGGTAATGTATTACAATGGAAATAATAACCACCCCATTGAAACCCCAGTAAGCTCCTAGAATTATCTGACATTAGCACATTATCGTAACCTGATTTATCATCTAATTTGGTTAAAAAACTATTTTTCTTAACAATTTTAGGAACTTCTGAAAGTGTGTCTAAGGAAAAAGGAGTGTCTTTCATAAAACAGTTCAGATACATAAGATTTATACATAATCTTGGTTTAGTGGGTTCTATAGTTATTGGAGAAACAATGTAAGGTGGATCGACTTCTCCAACTTTTCCTACATAAGAAATTGCACCAGATCTTATCCTTTCTTGTAGCTCTGAATTTATAAAATCAACAAACTGCTCACAATTTTTTGCGTTCTGAAATTGTCGTCGTGGTGGATATTTGTGGTCATACTGTACACCCCAAAATTCTTTAAACGTTTGCATGAAGTCATTAATATCAACACCGTCTTTAATCCATTTTAAGACATCACTTTCGGAATTTTCAATTAAGGTATTCCATTGTGCTAAGTTACGATGCAAATTGCCAGCTACAAAATGATCTTGATTATACACATATAATGGCTCCGATAATAATTCATGCGCATTGTTTGATTCAAATTTAAAGTCAAAAACCAACTTCTCGTCATTTTCTAAGATAGTTGCATCATTTTCCAACGATATTAATACTGGAATCTGTATTCTCTTTTCAACTTCTGAGGGTAAAAATTTGTCATGAAACTCCCATGGAAAAGGCGATAGAGGTGAATTACACAGTATCTGTAAAGATAACAATTTTATATGAAAATCATTGTCGACGTGGACAGTCTACTTGGAAATGTGAAATATCGCCACAGATGTGACATCCCGAATAATTTGGACCTGGACGAAGCCTGACATTTGGGGTAACCCCTCTCCTTTGTTGAAGATAGGACGGTCTCGGTGGCCTTGAAAAACGCATGTGTTGTGGATGTGGGGGAACAAAATTGTGCATAAATTGTAACATTGTTGCAAATTGGTCGAACGACGGCGTGACTTTCTGTGTACTTCCTATTTTGGTTGCCATATTTGAGTTGGAATTCTCCGTCTCAATTCCTTTATTACCGTGTAATTTTAAAAATTTTTGTTCTTTTTCGTACACCTTAGCTTCTGCTGGAGAACATAATAGCGACGTGACTAAATGACCTATTCGAGGCTGATCTTTATTACACAAGAAACGTTGAAGGACCAACGAGTACAACTCCTTGTCAACGTGATCAAAACGCCTTCCCATTTCATCAAGGTGCATTTACTTCATTTGCAAAGTGTCGACATTAATCTCATTTGCCCTTGCAGCATACTCCTTTACTTCACGCAATGCATTTGCCACATTATCAACACTCATACTGTTTTTTAATTCCTGAATTTGTTGCTTCAAATAAGAGTTCTAAAACAGAAAAACAAAAATTCTTAAGATACAGACTAGAACTTAACATTCACCAAATTTTTTTGAAATTAAGATAGTCCTTGCATTGTTCATAAATCTTTTGACGAGGGGTTTTATTTTGCTGAACAGTGAGGGCTTTCGCAGAAGCGTATCTGCTACACATGTCATTACCAACAGTATAATGATGAAACATTGTATCCGATTTCCAACCTACATGTTGTTTTATTGATTCCTGATCAATTCCCATCCAAGCTAAAGTTAAAGCACAGCCACCTCTTGTGCTATGAGGTGTCTCTCCCTCCCATAAATTCAATTTACAAAGATAAGATTTAAGACGCCCATTTACTGCAGATGATGTTAATGGCTTATCACTTATATTTGAAGATGAATCGATCGGTCTAAACACATAACCACCGGTTAACACAAAACCATTCTCTTTACAAAACTCCATATACTTTCTAAGATCATTCACTGGACAAAACTCCAGGCTATCACACTTCAAAACTACAACAACTCTGGGATCACGTATATCTACTGTTTTTCCAGTACATAGATTTAAAATTATCCCCTCATTATTAGGAATAGCAAATACCTGATCTGTTAAAAGCGTTCCCAAATCACCTGCTCGATCTCCAGTGTAAGATAAAAGATTTAAGAATGTTCGGTCTCGAAGTAAAATATATCTATGAATCGCGGAAAGATTAGGATTTGTGAGTTTATAGGTAATATGTCTAAGTATTTTATAAAGTTTATCCCTAAATAAAGGTGGTGCTCTTCTTGGAGTAGCGGCACTGACAGACTGTTCTAAACGTATTGCTGCTAAGTAACGTTTTATGATAGGAGCGGCGGCGGGATTTCCTATTCCAAGAATTGCATTCCAGTCTGAACCTCTACCAAAATCACGAAAAATAGCTCTAACTTGACCAATAAGACTGTCTACTGATCCTGCTGATCTTCTTACAGGACAATCACATTTTGAATTTTTTTGTTTTTTGGATATAAAGGCACAACCTGATCTATGGACTTTTGTTTTTCCGTCTTTTTCTTTGAACACCAAAAACATTCGAACGTCAGATGGATATGCAGTTGACAAATCTTTGGGAGGATTCATCATGTTCAGAAAGTTAATTAAATCATCCTTTAACGATCTTTTTTGTTTTGCATATTTTGTGTTATCTAAAAGAGCATCTAATTCATCTAATCTTTTATTAATTCCTTCTTCATCAATCAACCAATTTTCCTGTAAATAATTAAAAACTTATATTAAACGGAATAATGTTATCTTTATAATTAAATAATGAATAATTTTGTTACTATTTTATTTATTTATTTTTCTAATTTATTATTAATAATATTTTTTTCGTCTATTTATTTCTTTGATTTATTTATTTCTTTTATTTTATTTTATTTATTATTATTATTTTGTATTTTAATTTTTTAATATTTTAAAATAGATTTGAAAAGTAGGAAGAAATAGCACTAAATTACGCTATTAAAATGTATGTCCATAAAGATTTCATAACTTACAAATAATCATCTCTCTTCCTGTATTTTTATCTTAAAAACAAAAATAACTTTTAAGTTTCACTTTTCTTTCTCTGTATTAAAAAGTCCCTTATACGTAACACTTGTTTCCCCAAAATACAACTGTGTCAATCACTATAATCCTATCATTGTCTTTCGAAGAAGTCTTTTATTCATTTTAATCATTTCCCTGAACTCCCTCAAATTCTAAAACAAATAGCTGCAGTGTAGATTGCTATCCCATAAAACATTTTAATGTTTTTACTTTCTCCATTAAGTTATTTTCAAACAAAAGACACCATTGCGTAAATTCATTTCTCTCTCAGTAGGTTCGGTATTCTTTTCCTTATTTTAATTACTACTACTACTACTATTATTATTATTATTATTATTTTTTTTTTTTAAAGTTAATTATTTTAACTACCTACCTGCACAAAAACAAATAACATTCACTATTACCTCGTTTTTTTTGTTTTTTTGTTTGTTTTTTTTTAAACTAGAACAAAAAAACAACAGTACCGTAATTTCTTTACTCTCTCCCATATTGTTTCCTTAATCCTTTACTTTCTATCGTACTTTTTTAAACAAATTTTGTATTTTAAATTTCTCCCATAGCTAAAATAAATAACAACAGTGCCGTAACTTCCTTACTCTCTCTCATAATATTTCATTTAGACTAAAACAAAAAACAACAGTGCCGTAATTTCTTTTTTTTTCTATCATTTTAACTTTCTCCCATAACTAGAACAAAAAAACAACAATGCCGTTTTTTTTCCCGTTCTGTCCCATATATTTTCTTCATTTTAACTTTCTTCCATAACTAGAACAAAAAACAACAGTGCCGTAATATCTTTACTCTCTCCCATATTTATTTTTCTTCACTTTAACTTTCTCCCATAACTAGACCAAAAAACAACAGTGCCGTAATTTCTTTACTCTCTCCCATATTTTTTATTTTAACTTTCTCCCATAACTAAAACAGAAGTGCCGTAATTTCTTTATTCTGTCCCATATATTTTCTTTATTTAAACTTTCTCCCATAACTAGAACAAAAAAACAACAGTGTCATAATTTCTTTACTCTCTCCCGTATTTTTTCATTTTAACTTTCTCCCATGACTAGAACAAAAAAAAAACCAACAGTGCCATAATTTCTTTACTCTCTCCCATATTGTTTCATTTTAACTTTCTCCCATAACTAGATCCAAAAACAACAGTGCAGTAATTTCTTTACTCTCTCCCATATTTTTTCATTTTAACCAGAACAAAAAACAACTACAGTGCCATAATTTCTTTACTCTCTCTCGTATTTCTTCATTTTAACTTCTCCCATAACTAGAACAAAAAACAACAGTGCCGTAATTTCTTTACTCTCTCCCATATTTTTTTCATTTTAACTTCTCCCATAACTAGAACAAAAATCAACAGTGCCATAATTTCTTTACTCTCTCCCGTATTTCTTCATTTTAACTTCTCCCATAACTAAAACAAAAAACAACAGTGCCGTAATTTCTTTACTCTCTCCCATATTTTTTCATTCTAACTAGAACAAAAAACAACAGTGCCATAATTTCTTTACTCTCTCCCGTATTTCTTCATTTTAACTTTCTCCCATAACTAGTACACATTAAAAACAAAAAACATAAACTTTCTCCCAAATGAGGGTCCTACCTCATATTATTTTGTATTATTTCTTCACATTTTTTATATGAACTGTTGATCTGCCTTTAAATTTAGATATTGTTTTTGAAAATTTTGAAACACGCATGCATAGATCAAAAATACCACAGCTCTCAGACAACCATGCTCGCCATGGATTTATCGAAAATAAAAAAAAAATTGCATTACACTCAATGACTATTTGAAAGGTGTTCTGCATTTTAGATACAACAGATGCACCTGTTTCCTAAACAGCTTATGTATAGCAATCAAAATGATCTGCTAATGTAATGCAATTATAGAAAGGCTATAACTCTCTCCCGTGCTGTGATTTCAAAGAACATCATTCAATAAAAATACCAATTACATTCATACTTTAAAGTAACTAAAATTATTCACGCTCTCCCATGATTGTAACCCGTGAAAACAATAATTCTGCATGAGAAAAAATTATACTGACATTGTTATCTATCGTTTCATCTCATTCACTCTGTTTTATTTCAATTAAAAACGCTTACCGATGGTTCGTCAGTTTTTCCCTTCTTAGCACCAGATTTTGTTGCACTTGTCTCAGGATTCTTCCTTTTCTGAGGACCACACTTTTGGTTAGCTACTTCTATTGCACAATGCGCAAATTTAACCAAATCCGTTTGATCGAGATCCTTCTTCAGAATTTTTCCCACTTTTTCCAACTTAATGTCAAAACTTTTATCAAGTCTCCTAACAAGTTCATTTTTATCCAATGTATCTAAATTTTCATCTTCAATAAAACAATTCAAAGTCTCAACATGTTCATTGTCTTGATACATGACAATTGTGTCCATCAACATTTCGGAATCAAACGGATGGTCGTTTATTAACTTCATGATCAAAAGGCACGCGAAAATTAAGAGACAAATTTAATGCGTGCACAGCCTAGCCAGTCTCAGCAAACTGAAGGGAAATCTAGATCTCTTATCTATATATGTGACCCTTGGCTACCAATGAGAATAGTGGTTCCTAACAACATACCCAAATTTCATTTGATTTGGTTGAGATATACTCAAGTTATTGAACGGAAACCAAACATTTGACAATTTCGTACTTCATAAAGGGGCAGAACTCTGGAATGGCAAAAGTGAAATCGGTCAAAATCGAACTTGGCCTGCCTTTAGTAGTCAATCACAACATATTCAGATTTCAAAATATTTGACCAATGGATCGAAACCAAAACGGGACGGACGGACGGACGGACAAGGGTAAAACTTAATGCCCCATCGCCTTACGGCGGGGGAATAAAAATGCGAAACTATTCATCAAAGACTATCATCGATCTATCTATTGAAAAAAAAACGTAAAACAAATAACGACAACCACTGCACTACAGGTTCCCGGCTTCGCACAGGAAGATATGCTGGGTTAAACACGTTTGTGAGCGCTCAACCCTCCCCTAACCTAACTATAAATGGTTAAGCATTATCAAGCTAATTCCAATTAACTGGCCAAAAGCAAACAAATTTGAAAACTATCAGTCAATAAACCATAATGCTTTAAAATCATGTCCAAAGAAACAAAATGTTGAATGCTAAACAGAACACCATATACACCCAGACTGTCCATAAAAGTTCCATATCAAAGATAACAATATTAGACACCACAGTCAGACTCATCATCCTAGCTACATTCATTGACAATTTACAAAAAAATGAGAAATTTTAAAGTTTTGCTGAGTTTGTAATTGTTATGTTTTAAATCAATTCATTATATATAAAAACAACTTTCTAAATTCCAATAGATAGAAGGGAAACGTTCATGATACTTGATAACAAAACATATTTCATTTTAGCAGACCAGTACTGCATTATGTCGCTTTTCATGTAAACATATACACTGATACAATATAATTTCCAATAGTTTACCTACTGTGCCACAGGTAATACAACTCCTGAACTTTCCAGCAACTGTTTATGGCTTTGCTGTAGATGTGCGACAATGGCATGTGGAACGATTGATTGATTTGTATTGTTTAACGCCACACCAGCAATATTTCAGCCATATCGTGGCGAGAACAAGTTAAAATAACAGATGAGTAATTCCAGCCGAGGAACCTCGCCCATAGCACAGGTCAATGC
>JAOXYH010764436.1:0-20314 GCA_028566455.1 Botula fusca | reverse complement strand
CTTTGAAATATGGAATTAATTCCTGCTTGTATTCAAATTCCCAAGTCTATTTTGAGCCTGTCTGATTCTCGTCATCGAAATACGAGTCGTAAAAAGCCTTTAATGTTTTTTTTTTTTTCGAACACCGCCTATAAGACGGACGGAATACGACTGATTTTTTGTATAGGGATTCAAGAAACCGCTGGAGCATATAATGCAGAGAGTCTGTAAACATGATTGTGAGTGATTTTATTTGAAATATGATATTCTGAACTCCTGCTGTGTTATACTTTTAGACTCAGAATAGCACAAAAGGGGGTCCGGAATTCGAATGCTTGTGATATTTTCACAGAATGATCCACAATGATGAGACTAATGAGACACAGAGGTTTGCTATCGGTTAATAACAGTACTATCACTTGGAAGATCAAAGTTCAATCCTATCCAGGTGTATACTGTAGCAGGGATTACACAAAGTGAACGACTTTTTTTCTGAATGCGGTGGTGGAGGAGTAACTTCTTATATAAATGTTTATACATGCGTTTGGCTGGAGCGGGTCTGTATTTGGTTAATATATTGGTTAATGGGAGTTTAACGTCAAGCCAGCGATATTTCAGCCATATTGAAGACGAGAACAAGTTGAACAATTAAAAAATATTTAAAATAAAGACGGGTGGGTTAACCGAGTTTTTTCTGCCACTGAAAAAGGAGAGAGATGGATAGGGACTACACTTATCGAAATATATGTCGCATGGAGGATTGCGTTTCTCCACACAAATTGTCTGCAATGGTTCAAGGCCATTATGACCTGGCTATCCCGCATCGAAAGGGCATTTCTTTATCCACGACCGTAGGGCATTGACAGCAGCGTAGACAGAGGCCCTAAAATCGACACAGTGACGAAGGTCTATATTTGGAGACTGTGAAGTATTTGAAGGATACACAAAATTATGGGTGGTAACAGGTATATAAATCGGTTACATTTCCTAATCTGTGAAGCCGAAATCCTGTTATCTTCCAAAAATGTCAAATTACATGTAATACATCAGAGGTCTGAGGCACAAATCCTTATTGATCTAGTTTGTAAATTGCTCTGAATATAGCACGAACCAAACATTTGTCTCTCCACAAACACAATCCGCAGATACATGTAGGTTTGGATTTGAACTACGGTTTTTAATCAATGAAGTTTATGAATGGGTAGCGTTTTAAAAGTTCTGACAGCACATCTTTTTTTCAAAGCTGGGCCAAGTTACCCCCTCCCTGGTTAGAATATATCGAAAAAAACCAAAATTTTATCATCGGCTGATGTTCAAAAGTGATGATGAACATAATTAACGGTTTTCAGAGATTAATTTGAATATTGAATATTTTCATTCCGAAAATTCAGTTTTCCAATAGGTTTCCTCTAGATCTTCCTTCTATTACTAAGAGCAGGTCAAGATATGGTGTCGATGTTTTTTTTCATCAAGTCCATCAATTCCGCTTAAATCGGTGCTGGGGACGTCTTGAACTTGCAGTGAGGAGAGAGCGTTTGCTCCGTGTTGAAGGCTTTGCTTTAGGTTTTATCAAGTGCTGTATGGATTTTGTGTCATAAATTTATAGCGAGCACAGCGAGCGCTTATGGGAGCGTATTGGTGTTTTACAAAGGACTTCGCTTGATCGGAAATTAATGGAGGTCGCCATGTTGCAATATGAAGTGAATTGTTATGTTCATACCTTCATCAGAAATTACATTGCTCAAACGGAACCGGAGATAAGGAATTCCACGCTATCGGCAGTGAATTCATAAAAACATAAATAAATAAATCAATAAATGGGTCAAGTGCGCTAAATCTTGTTAAAAAATTTGAAAAAGATATCACACAATTTCTCAACAAGTTACGTGTGAACAAGATTTTAGCGCACTTGACGCATTTATTGATTTATTTATTTATGTTTTTATCATTTTTAAAATTCTGACGTCAAAGGGTAAAACGAACGTCAGTGACGTCAGTAGGCATGAGACGACGTCACAAAGGTCGAGCAAAGGCGTGTTGCTGCGCTCGCTTTCTAGGCCAAACCTATTATATATTATACCACATTTCTTCTTTTCGTGTATTACTGTACCAAATGTGCTGCATATTTCCCCCAAACAATAGAATGCTGTAATGTGTACCACACAAAAAATGTAGTTAATTGTTTATTCAAGTACTTTCTCCTTTTTATAACATTAAATTCGGTTCCATAGTTAGAAAGAACTTTATTGGGTTTTTTTGTTGTTTTTTTTTGAATATCAGAAAGAATTTGATATTATATATTTTTCCCGGGTATTTTTATAATTCTTTTTACTAGGACTAAGTGACAAATTTAGTCTTTTTGTCCTAGTTCAATATTTTATTCGTATTTTTTCGTGCATAAAAAAATTCAAATTTTTATTATATTTTCTTTTTATTGAAACATAAAACCGGGAAAATGTATATATTCTGTTCCAGACTGGCCGAAATTTGTCGACTGCGAATCTTATTTTATAGAAGAATTAAAAAAAGGCGTCTAAATATGATTTCATAATTAAAATATGATTTAGTGGAATTCATAATTCACGCACTTATTACTGGTCTATAAACTTCAGATTCTAAAAATGTTGATTAAAAGTATATATTCATCTTGCTTTTAAACTGTGTGTATTGGCCGCAGAAAGGTGAGCAACGGAAGCATATTGGTCTGTTAGTTAACTGTGGCCTTACGTATATTCAATTTTTTCTTTGGAAATTGTTCGCTAGGCATATTTTGATGTGTATGATATTCTCTGGCTTTCCTCATTTTCGACCACGAGCCTTCCAGATGAAAGTTAATCCAGAAAAGCGCTTCGGACGCATTAAAATTTTATCTACACTGGATAATTCTGTCTTTGTACGTGGTCGCGTTGGTAGCTGCTTACAACAGCTAAATACAGATTTGAATATGTTATATATTGACTATTATTCAAAATAACTTCGACCTGGACCTATTTTGTTTTGACGGTCTTTGTCCGGTATTTTTAGCTGTTAGGCGACGGGGGCATTAAGTTTTACCCTCTATCCGAAAAAAAAAATCGTCACATTTTTCTCAAGTCCAGCAGAATGATTTGGTATTTGCCGGGACTAAAAATTCTTTTTGTCCTAGATAGTTTGTATGTAGCTTTGTCATGGTGAGTTGTACTGTGCGAGTTATTTTCGGCTCTGTCAAGTGTCTACTTCCTATTTGCAGATTCTTTGAATTTTTGCAAGATACATTTGGGAGCGGGGCATCTGAGTCCTATGAACACATTCTTCTCTATCTTTGTTATTTGCTGTTTTCTTTACATTTATACATCGTTAGCTTTTCCCATCTTTTGGCTACGGTCATCTCTTGTGAAGTTTAATATACAAAAGCGCTTTTGAATGCACCAAAAAGATATCTAACGGGTGCTTCACTGAATCATTGTAAAACACGTACAAGAATATAAGAGAAGCTATTGCATCCGTATCTGCTAGGTTGATGACTTGTCTTGGATTTAAAGTGGCAGAAAATATCCCAAAAGGCAAGACAAAGCACAGATATCTGCCCGTATGACTTTCTATAATTAAACAAATGCAATAATACCATTCTTATTTTTTAAACCAGCAGACCATGGTTTCTGTTATGAACTGTATCAGTACTGGTAGGACCCAAACATTTGGAAGACCAAGTTGTATAAAAAACCAAAACATTGAAAGCGAAAATGCATCAAATACAATGTAGTCCAAAAAAAGGAATAGCCAAATCCAGCTAAGGTTACCTGCTGGCAGGACAGGATAACCTTAGTTTTGGGTAAATTATAAAAGATTTTATAACTGCAAAATTTGGGACATGTATCAAAAGCATCATATGAACTGATGTCATGTCAGCACCGAAGTACTGACTACTGGGCTGGTGATACCCTCGGGGAATTATAGTCCACCAGCAGTGGTATCGACCCAGTGGTAGCAATTAAACCAGCAGACCATGGTTTCTGTTATGAACTTCATCAGTACTGGTAGGACCCAAACATTTGGAAGACCCAAGTTGTATAAAATATGTTTCCATGGGATCGTATTTGGTCTGCATATTGAGACAGCTGTCAAAGCAAGTAAGCACTAAATAGGACGATTTTTGCCTAAATGCTTCTTACTGATTACTGAAAAAAAAAGATTGCTGACCATATCTTCTCGACATGGAAGACATGTGTCGCCTGCCAAGGCTTGTTTGTAATGACATGCTTCAGTGCAATGAAATGACAAAGCATTTGTTTAGGCTGAGGAAACCGCATAACTGAGAAATCAATAATGTGATTACAGCAATTCAAATAACACTGATAGCAGGAAAATTACAACTCTAGATTGCCATCTTTGTTGATGCAATAGCCTAGAAAATTGCTATTTAGCCTTGAGAATGGAAAGGTCAGTTCATTCCATTCACACAATAGGAATTGATCTTTCTGGCTGTATGCCATTTCCCCATGTCCTTATTCTAGGACACTATTAACATTTCCTGACCAAGATGATCATAATATAGGTAAGGGATGGAATTTCCAATGGTTTGATATATATTTCAAGATGACAGATATAAAGGGGGTGGGGATAACCCCAGGGATTAAAACTCATCTCCAGCTAAAGTTGTCTTGTCATCAGTTCTCAGAATATATATAGGTTAGAGGTGGGGATTCCAATGGTTTTTGAGATAATTCAAGATGATAGATATGAAGGGGTGGGATAACCCCAGGGATTAAACCTCATCTCCAGTTAAAGTCGTCTTGTCATCAGTAATCAGAATATATATAGGTTAGGGATGGGTATTCCAAAGGTTTTTGATATATTTCAAGATGATGGATATGAATGGGGTGGGGATAATCAAAGGGATTAAAACTCATCCCCAGCTGCAGCTGTCTTGTCATCAGTATTCAGAATATATATAGTTTAGGGGTGGGGATTCCAATGGTTTTGAAATATTTTAAGATGATAGATATGAAGGGGGCGGGGATAACTCCAGGGATTAAACCTCATCTCTAGTTAAAGTCGTCTTGTCATCAGTAATCAGAATATATATGGGTTAGGGGTGGAGATTTCAATGGTTTTTGAAATATTTCAAGATGACAGATATGAAGGGGATGGGGCTAACCCCAGGGATTAAAACTCATCTCCAGCTGATGTCGTCTTGTCATCAGTATTCAGAATTTATATAGGTTAGGGGTGGTGATTCCAATGGTTTTTGATATATTTCAAGATGACAGATATGAAGGGGATGGGGCTAACCTCAGGGATTAAAACTCATCTCCAACTGAAGTCGTCTTGTCATCAGTATTCAGAATATATATAGTTTAGCAAATTAGGGGTGGAGATTCCAATGGTTCTTGAAATATTTCAAGATGATAGATATGAAGGGGGTGGGGATAACCCCAGGGATTAAACCTCATCTCCAGTTAAAGTCGTCTTATCATCAGTAATCAGAATATATATGGGTTAGGGGTGGGGATTTCAATGGTTATTGAAATATTTCAAGGTGAAAGATATGAAGGGGGTGGGGCTAACCCCAGGGATTCAAACTCACCTCCAGCTGAAGTCGTCTTGTCATCAGTTATCAGAATATATATAGGTTAGGGGTAAAGGGTTTCCAATGGTTTTAGATTTATTCAAGATGACAGATATGAAGGGGGTGGAGCTAACCCCAGGGATTAAAACTCATCTCAAACTGAAGTTGTCTTGTCATCAGTATTCAGAATATATATAGTTTAGGGGTGGAGATTCCAATGGTTTTTGAAATACATGTACATGTATATCAAGATGATTTATATGAAGGGGGCGGGGATAACCCCAGGGATTAAACCTCATCTCCAGTTAAAGTCGTCTTGTTATCAGTAATCAGAATATATATGGGTTAGGGGTGGAGATTTCAATGGTTATTGAAATATTTCAAGGTGATAGATATAAAGGGGGTGGGGCTAACCCCAGGGATTAAACCTCACCTCCAGTGAAGTCGTCTTGTCATCAGTTATCAGAATATATAGTTTAGGGGTGGGGATTCCAATGGTTTCTGAGATATTTCAAGATTATAGATATGAACGGGGTGGGGATAACCCCAGGGATTAAACCTCATTTCCAGCCGAAGTCGTCTTGCCATCAGTTATCAGAATATATATAGTTTCGGGGTGGGGATCTCAGTCTTCCCGAAAGTTGAAAATTTCTGCCTGTCCTCCGGTCAGATGAGCATCAAAAGTTTGTCTGACCGAACAAATATTTACAGGACTGTCATGCATTACCATATTAAAAATTCAAGTTTTAAGAGAAATTTTTGCCTGACATTCGGTCCTGTAACTGCAAAATTTTGCCTGACCGAAGGAAAATTTGCCTGTCAGGACAGTCGGTCCGGCAGATTTCGGGAAGACTGGGATCTGAATGGTTTTTGAGATATTTCAAGTTTTTTATATGAAGGGGGCAGGTATGACCCCCCAGGAATGTGAGCAAAGACTGCATTGAAGGCGTCTCATCACTAAGAATAAGAAAACATATAGTTTACAGGCAGTAGATTGTAAATATTTTTTAAAAATTATTGATGTTTCTGTTTTCCCATATACTTCTATAGTAAGACCCCAACCATCTTTGAGGCCCTCAAAATATACCTCAAAGAGCTCAAATGGAAAAATAAAATAGGAGGTGCAAATCAGCAGTCCATAAGGAAGAATATTTTCAAGTTTGGTTAAATTCCGTTGATTGGTTTAGGAGGAGTTGCGGATAAGGGAAAGTGCGACGACGACGACGCAAGACGACCACAAGTAATCCCTATATGTCGACCTGCTATATGCAGGCGACACAATAAAAAGTATTCATTACGGGACTTAAGAAAAGTAGAAAGATACCAAAGCAGCAACCGTAAATTCATTAATTAAAGAACAACATCAATACCACAAGGGAAAAGACGAAAAGACAGAGATTGATCAAGTATGTATGAAATAATTTATTAGAGCCATAGAAAAAGCTATATGTATTTGTACCTATTTATAAATTATATAAAAAGAAACTGAATCAAACTATGCAATACAAGTTCAACACGCGTTTTGAATGTTTCACAATTCACGGTTTCTTTCTTTTTTCTTTCACATATATGCCTATATCTACACTTTTGTATTTTTTTAACTATTTGTATTTATCAAAAAGAAAACAAATAATATATAAAATAAATAGAAAAATAGATAGAAAAATAATTTAAGAAACAAATATAAAATAATTTATAAGGCCATCCTTAAACTTAGAAGTGAGTCTTCCATGGAAGACATGTGTCGCCTGCCAAGAATTTCACTGAATTTCAGTACAACGAATGACAAAGTCCATGTTCTGGCTAGGGAATCCAAACATAAATGAGAAAAAAATTCAGTTGCAGATCCATTAATCTGCAATTACACTTTTAATTTAGCTACCATAGTTTTTTAGGTAATTAAAGAACTTAGTGAGCACGCTCACATACCCCACAGCCCCACATTGATAGAGGAAGTATTGGAAAAATTCCTGATAAAAATTTCTTGTGGATATTCACGTCTTCAGAGTATAGTTTCATGAAATTATGTTGTGCAAAAAGTTCAAAAAGACATATCTCCTAGAATTGAACATTATAGAACACCGAATCATAATTTCCTGTGGATGTGCACATCTACATAGTATGTCCTTGTTATCTATATAGTTTATTTTAATTCTATTATGTGGTATCAGAGAAGATGCGCTGACAAGAACAGGACTGACTGATGAGTAGTATTATATTTTGGCAAAAATTCTATGTTCATAAAGGCATTACTCCTACAAAAAGCATTGAATCAGAACTTCCTATGGATATGCCCATCTACAGAGTATACCCTAATTAAATATAAAGTTTCATGAAAATCTGTTGTGTAGTTTCAGAGGAGTTGTGCTGACAAGATGTTTCAGTTTCAGTAACATATTTTGGCAAAAATTCTACGTTAAAAAAAGCATAACTCCTAGAAAATACATCGAATCATAATTTCCAGTGGATATGCACATCTTCATAGTATGTCCTTATTAACTATAAAGTTTCATGAAATTCTGTTGAGTGGTTTCAGAGGAGTTGTGCTGAAAAAAATGCTTTAGTAGTAATTTTGGCAAAAATTCTAAGTTCAAACTGAGGAGCTACGCCAGCGCAGCATGATACGACTGCAGCTTTTTGACAAGGGAAGGCGGAGAAAATAGGGACACAGTATTGTGGTGGACCTACTTATGTGTTGGACACATCTTTTAGGAGGATACAGAGCTCAAAATCTGTCTCATTATGAGTAATACCATATATTTATTCCATTTCCAATTTTGGCGAAATTTCTTCTATATAGCCCCTTTGGGTCAATTTATCTCGAAAACTGTAAGAGATAGAGAAAATCCGTCGACACTTACGCGAAAGCTCTCTTTGAGACAAATCTGATGAAAAAAAATTGATCAAAATCGGCCCAAGAATAACGTCTCTGTATACCAGACAAAAGTGTGTTTTTGGCCCCTTTTGGCCCTTTTTACTCAAAATTGAGTTGAGATGGGGTAAATCTGTTGTCACTTCCTTTTTTTACTCAGTTAGAAGAGTATTTAAAAAAAAAAAAACTGAGCAGCTGCGCCAAGAGCGCATGATACGCCCGTCCCCAAGCCATTGTAAAATTGCCTTGACTGGAAGTGCAGAAAAATAGTCCTGTAACTCTGTAACCACCACGCACATAATTAAAATTAAAAAAAAAATAGAAAGGGGACTTTTTACATGAAACCTGACATTGTGTAAAACTTTTGTTGCTATTGGTCAAGGCAAACGTGTCATAATCAGACATGTGAAAAAAGTCCATTTTTTAGTTAACAAAGTCCCATAACTCTGGAACGACAAAAATGAAAATAAAAAAAAATCAAAAGAGGGCTTCCTTTCATGAAACCTGACATTGTGTAAAAATTTTGTAACGATTGGTCAAAGCAAACTTGAGTAACCATAAGACATGTTGGGGAAAAAAGTCCATTTTGTAATAAACAAAGTTCAATAACTCTGGAACGACAAAAGTGAAATTCGAAAAAATTAAAAGGGAGCTTGCTTCATAGAACCTGATATTGTGTAAAAATTCTGTGAAGATTGGTCAAAGCAAACTTGAGTTAGCATGAGATATGTAAAAATGTCCATTTTTTAATGAACAAAGTCCCATAACTCTGGAACGACAAAAGCCAAAATCAAAAAAATCGAAAGGGAGCTAGTCTTCATGGAACCTGACATCGTGTTAAAATTTCGTAAGGATCGGTCAAAGCAAACTTGAGTTATCATGAGACGTGCTCGGACGGACGGACGGACAACGGTATACCATAATACGTCCGTCTTCGATGGGCGTATAAAAAATGAAATCCGATAAAAAATAAGGAAGTTCGAAATTTTGGGATTCGGCCCTTTTTGGTCCCTTTTATCTCAGAAACAGTAAGAGATAGAGAAAATCCGTTGACACTGAAGCAAAAGCTCACTTCAAGAGGAATCCGATAAAAAAAGTCTCACCAAAATCAGATATAAACGATCTACATCAAAATATGCGAAAACACCATTTTTGGCCCCTTTGGGCCCCTTGTTCGGAAACACAAAGGGGCATAACCCCCATTTTCAATATCAGCCTTCCTTTTGTACCAAGGAACATTGTATTAAAATTTTAGAGCAATCCATCAAGTAGAACAAAAGTTATTGTACAGAAACCAATTCGTCTACAGATGGACAACGACGAAGACATACCCATACCATAATAAAAAGGCATAGCTCCCAGAAAAAACATGGAATCATAATTTCCTGTGGATATGCACATCTACATAGTATGTCCATATTAACTGTAAAGTTTCATGAAATTCTGTTGTGTGGTTTCAGAGGAGTTGCGCTGACAAGAACAGGACTGACGGACGGACTGACGGACGGACAGACGGACGGACGGACGGACGGATGGGTCAAAAACATTATACCCTCCACAACTTCGTTGCGTGGGGTATAATAACCAAAATGTGAAACTCACTTAAAACTGACATTTCAGGAGCAATAACTCCAAAACAGGTGAACAGATTTTCCTAAGATTTCACGGTGGATACATCATGTCCTGTATTTTATCTAGCTCCTATATTTTTATATACCTCGGTAATAGCCACAAATATCAAGTGTCTGTGATCAGTAGTTGCTGAGGAAAATGTTACGAAAAATGTTGGTATTGGCCATAATTGTTCAAAAAATAAACTAATTCAATAAACAGGAAGTAACTGTTGGACGGGTCTGAATTAGGTAAGCACAGTATGGGACCCCTAGCTGAGCTCACATACCAAATATCAAGTGTCTGTGATCAGTAGTTGCTGAGGAAAATGTTACGAAAATTAAGGTATTGGCCGTAATTGTTCGAAAATAAACTAAGTCAATAAATAGGAAGTAGACTTTGTACTGACATGAATTCAGTAAGCACGGTATGGGACCCCTAGCTGAGCTTGCATACCAAATATCAAGTGTCTGTGATCAGAAGTTGCTGAGAAAAATGTTACGAAACATTTTGCCATAGACTACTGAAAAGTGTGACGCGGACGACGCAGACGACGCGGACGACGCAAGACGACTAAAGTGATCCCTATATGTCGCCCCTCACTACGTGTGCAGGCGACACAAAAATTGTTGGTTTGCTGTTTATCGACCAACAATTTTGGATGTGGGTAGGTAGGTAGGTGAATTATTTTTTTTTTCTGAAAGATGCCAAAAAGTGTCTATGTACTAAAAATAGAATAAAAAAAAATTTGTCTTGGAAATGAAGAAAAAAATTTTTGAGTAGGTAGGTTTTTTGTGAGTAGGTCGATTTACAGCAAACCAACAATTTTTTATGGATGGCCTAAAAATATAACAACTATAACCATAGATAACAGATGTACATGGTTATTTAGAATATAAAATAAATGCAGATTCAAAAAGAAATACAACTATAGATCAAAATGTGCATGACTGGGTTCTATATATTTAAAAGTTTTCTTCTTTCATTTATTTCTTCTGCTGAAAATTTCATGAATCATTATTTTTACGATTTTTCCTGCTATGATGTGATTTTTATAAAGCCTTTCAGATAGACCAAATTCTTCTGTCTATATATTGCAGGTGTTTCTTAATTTTCATTTAAATTCGACTATTATTGCTTTTATATATATTTTATTTTCTGCAAGTAATTATATTTGATTGTTTTATCAGTTTTGTTTTCTGATTTTTATTTGACTCCAGGGCTCGACAATAACATTTGTTTTAAATTGTCCTATCGGACAACCAAGTTCAAAATTTCCTTGTCCAAATGGAAATGTTACTTGTCCGAAAAAAAAATGTAATAAAATTTAATAAAAAAATTTTCAATTAAAACTGATTAGATTGTCAATGTAATTTTGTTTTATAAAGCAGTAGTCATCATTATCTGAAAAAAAAAGTTCAACTCAAGACATTAGCTTTGCCGAATTTCATAGCAAGGTTGGGCGGTTAAAACCACCCCTGGTTTTTACCGGCGGTTTTTACCGTCCCGGTCCATACTCCACAAGTGGACAATACCGGTCAATACTGGTCGATTGAAATATTACAACAGATTTTCTATCATTTTAAGTGCAAAATGGTCAAACATTTTTCTGTTTCACCTCCTTTTAATTTAAAATTACAATATACTTATATTTCTACTTTATTTAAATTTTAAATAATTTAAAGAAATATCACTAAATTGCTACTTAAAATTAGTAATATGACACATTTTCCTTAAAATGATTAAAATCAATGCTTTATACTACTTTGATATATATGAAATTTAAATGCATGTACATTTATTTAATTCAATAAAAAAGTAAATTATTTACTTTTTTGCAATCACATATTTTGAATTAAATATTAATTACAGGTTACTTTAAAGACAGGACAGGTAATTTTATACCTAGCTCACAGGTGGTTAATTAACAAATTTAAAACAACAATCCCCCAATAAATATATTCATAACAAGGAAAAGGGTCATAAAAGTGTCTGGATTAGTTGGACAGCTTAAAACAGTAAAAGAATTCTTTCATACATGTATGTGACAAATTAAATGAAATTCTTTTGAATGCAAGAAATGGGAAGTTTGTCAGGAGTTAAATCTTCATGGCTTCTCTGATGTATGGTTTCCTACCATATGATTTATACATTGTTATAATGAAGTCCAAATTCAACACTTTCATTCTCAGTTTTAAACTTCCATTGAAAACATCACTTGACATATTTTATGTCAAGATGAAGCACGAAGAAACTACCTATTTGGAATTTTTACAACATTGAAGAAGATACATTGCACCAGCAAACCCATTGCCAGATACATGTATAAAGACAGTAATGCTTAGCTAGTGCTAAGGTGGTGAAAATGAAGTGCTGCAGAGAAATGGCGAGCTAGGCCTACAAAGGCACAGAGACGAAACATTTTTTTTCTTTATGTTTGGCTTATTGTCATTAATAATTTTCAATTTATAAGTAATTTATTTTTATTTTATCAAAATTAAAGAAACATTTAATAAGAATATAAAGATTTAATCATATATCAATATTAAACATAAATCCACCCCTCTTTAGACATGTTGGAATCTATTTATATAATCGTTACTGGCTTATAACTCAATTGACCAGTATTGACCAGTAATGACCTGTATTGACTGGTAAAAACCAGTATTGACCACCGGCCCGGTCAATACTAGTATTGACCGGCTTTTTGCCAACCTTGTTTCATAGTCTAAATTCATTCCTACAATGTAGATGCACATTAGTAACTGCATCGTATTTATGGATGATAATCCATGTTTTGAATTTCTCGCCAATTTTAGGTAGACATGCATAATATCTCGGGTCGTATTGGTATTCATACCCAAACCTGTAGTGAATTCCGAATGAAAATGCTTGACATGTTTTTCTCTGTTGCTAAAGTGAAACTGTGATGCGAAAACTATTTATTATCACAAGAGCATAATAAAATATCTTATATATATTTAATATGGAAAAAGGAATCTGTGCTTTGAAGAGCTCAGAGGTACATATTTTCCTGATTTGTTCTACCAGATTTGTCCTATGTTTTTTTTTTGTTTTTTTTTTCAGGTCCACAACTTTGAACATCGCTATGAATTAAATGGGAATTTAACTTTTGAAGAAATTACAACCAATACATTCTTTGATCATCTATCAGTGATTTTTTTCTACTTGTCCCTTCGGACAAGTGAACGGCAGAAATAACTTGTCCGTTCCAATATCTTACTGGTAGAGGACAATCGGACAAACGTTATTGTCGAGCCCTGGACTCTAGACTTTATTAAATTAATAAATATTTCCTGTACTTCTTCCAGTAGCACTGCTGACAGGTGGTGTATATTACAGCCAAATATCAGAGTTTCTACATAAATAACATGGAAATTGCATTAAAAGTTACATAATAGAAGGCCTAGGGCATATTAAACATTCGTTTGTTCCACCTGACACACATTTATTTTACCTTTGGAACCGATTATAAAACGCATACACACAATACATTGTAGCCGTCTACGGCTATTCTGGGTCAATAGGCCCTTTCACGGTTATTGCAGCCATATTGAATAGGGGGCAGATTTTTAAGGTTGAGGTAAAAAAGGTTTGAAAATTTCAGGAAAATAGCATGGATTTAGTACAGTTGCCCTGGAATATATTTTCCCGTATTTTCATACTACTCCTCCCTCCAATGCTCCATCCAAAAAATCTGCCCCCTATTCAATATGGCTGCAGTCATTCCGAAGTTCGCCGGACCGAAGGCAAAAACCAGTAAAAATAGGTTCGGTCCGATAAAACTTTATTCAATACTGGACCAAATGTCCAGTACAAATTTCTAGATTTTACATTATGAACATATGAAAAGTCCAGTGAAATTGTGTTCGGTCCGGTTAATTCTCTTGGATTGCTGGACCAGGTGTCCAGTATCATATGGTTTAATTTCGGAAACACTGTGGCTGCAATAACCGTGGAAAGGCCTATAGCCGTACTCACTTATCTCCCTTTGATTAGTGTTTGAAAAAGTCGTTAGGATCGCGCAATTGACAATTCGTCAATTATTTTCTGTAATGAACAGCAGGTACTAAATCATTGTATATAGCAGGGATCGTAATTAACATCCTGCCACTGTTGTGTATACCAATTGTTCACCTGTGCAGTGTAATTTGCAGTAGAAGTTACATTTTTTTCTATCGATCAATGTGTAAGATCTACGGCTATACCCGCAGTTTGTAGTTCGTCAGTCAACCGCTAGGTGGCGCGATTTAAATTGGAAACTCGTCAATTCCAGGGACGTATAATATTAGGAGACCCCAGTAACTCCCGGCTCCCCTTTTTCACACTTACCATCTCTTAGGAATTTCAAAACACATTCTCTTAGACGTGTTACAACTGGATCTTTTGATAAAATCTCAGAATCCTTTTTTTCGTAGCAATTTTTCACAATTTCAACAATGGCATCGCACCAAAACCATTCAATTGGCACAGGCCAGTCAGTCGTAAACTCAAATGTCGCATCTGAAAATGATTTAGGAAAAGCTGCATTGGAAGTTTCCATTATAATGCTCAAAAAAATGGTTCCAACGACCAAAGATTCGTCTGAAAGGTCTTGATCAAAGCATTTCCGAAATATTTCATCCATTGTTGTGGCCATGATGAGTTGATCATGCGCAAAGCCTAAATCGGGACATCCTCGGCATAGGTTGGTTCAGTATGCTCAATCGCATATACAAATATATGCCAACATAAGCGGACAGGGAACCAGACTATCCTCGGCATAGCCTGGTTCCCGTCCCATAATGCATCAGTGCATATAGGGCATTGACAACCGAATGGCGTCCTTCACCTAGAGATTTCAAGATGGCGACGGTATATGACTTTGATAGGGACATTTGTTATTTTGACTGAAAAACACGTTTATAAGTAGGACATACCCATATAATTTGGCACAAAGGTGTGATTCAACATGAGGAATTATGTGATTACGTTTATTATATGATGTCATTATACCTGTGGATATGGAGATTGTAACACCCTGAAACACTTCTGTGCAGCCTGAGGCGTTAGCCAAAGGCTGTACAGGGGTGCTGAATTAGGGTATAAATGTAGATAACTTATTATATGACATGCCTTTTTCGGCTGTCTATAACTAGCAATAAAGTATGGATGATAAATAGTTGCTATGTCATTCACAAAACTGCAGCGTCATTCTCGAAACTAGAAAGCAAAGCTCACCAATTAATACCCCACCTCCAACATTAGAAAAAATGGTGAAGTCCATGTTTTGCTATAGGAAACCCCAAAAATTAATCAGATCAAAATCTAAAAAAGAAGTTGCACAATGGCAATAATGTGATAAAGAATCTGTGAAAGTTTCATTAAAATCCATTCACTGGTTTTGGAGGAGTTGCGGATACAAGGTTGGGACAGACGGATGAATGGACGGAAGGACGGATGAACGGACACAACGAACACTATATACCCTCCGCTTTTTATTGAAGCGGGGAGTATAATTACATTAGAGCCAACGTAATCCTTGACCAGTTCGGGTGTCCCAAGTCTGCCAGGGCCATATACTGATCCTGACCTAAACTCGGCAACTCAACCTGGACAAATATAGTTTAGGTATGCTAATGATAAGCTTTATTTCATTACAGTGGTGTCAGAAGTCGGTACGATTCCACTGTCTTTCCCAGTGACATCCATTCCCGCCATAATTCAAATTTTCAAATTTTCGCGAGAGAAAAAATTGTTTTCTCTTCTCCCGCGAGTATATATGGCGTGATGATTTATGATATGGCGTGATTTCACTGTACTTTGTCACATCCTTTGTCCAGAATATTATTTATATCAGGATTTGACATTTATCTTTGGTCAGAGGCATCCCCCCTTTTTCCATTTTGTCAATACACTACAGTTCGCTGATTTTTCATACTTATTTGAATGATACCTGATATCATTCATATTTATTACAGTACATTTACGTTCCACGGAACCATATTTGTCGGAACTACGCCGTCATTCTTCATTTTCTACGTTTGTAATTTTCTGATACAGCTGTGCGCGTCAGATCGTCTGATGTCACTTCTGTTATCAGATTGATTTCGTATCGTGCTACTTTTCACGTCATTTTTTTGATTTTGCGTTATTTTCGCAGGATTTTTTATTTTCGATTATTTATATTTACTCACGGTGTTTTTGTTTACATCGTCATATCAAAGTACTGAAGGTACTGTGATCACAAAGTATCAACAAGCCATTTATGTTTTGTAATTAACACAATATGTATGCCTGATTTTGTTTATCACGTGTTTGCTTTGTCTGCTGATAGTTGATTTCTGCAACTGTGGAATTTTATAAACATTTTTTGTAGGCATTTAATAATATTGTATGCACACAACTCTAGATTGTATACAAAGTATACTATTGAACAATAATGTCAACTCCAATTAATATCAACACAGCGACATACGAACAGCTGAAACTGATTCCTGGTATTGGTGACAAGAGAGCAAATAAAATTCTAAAGAGAAAACAGGAAAAGGGTTCCCCGCTTACTCTGGAAGATTTGAAACTGATACCAGAGATACCAAGCACAATATGGGATCCCTTAATGTCAGCTGGAGACATAACATTGGAAATTCCTGAAGAATTTGAAAAGGAGAATCCACAACAGACTCTTGAAATTGAAACAGAAAAAGAGAAATTTCAAACAATGGCCACCACAATTGACATATTAAAGAGTGAACTAGACTCCATAAAACAAGACAAAACAAATATGCAAGTAGCTGTTGATCAGAAATTAACTGACATCACACTTGATTTTAAAATCAAATTAAAGAATGCAGAGCACGAATATGAGAAACAACACGAAAAGTATGCAATGCAACAAAGGGAACAGTTTGAGGCGTTTCTCAGAGAATCAAAAGAAAGAGAGGAAAAATTAATGCAAGAAATAAAGGTGCGTGACATGAAGTTGAAGGTGCTAGAAGATAAGGCAGCAGCAGAAAAGGTTGAGAAATTGCCAACTGCCGGAGCCTATGGAAAACTGTCATTAACAACAGAAACTAAACCCACAGCATCAGAGTTGCAAGGAAATTGGGATAAACAAACATCTGCGAGCAAGCCATCTTCTTCAAATGGACAAGAGTCTTTCAAGAAATCTGATGGTCCTATTCCACCAAAGATGGCAACGTACGACGGTAAGAATGACTGGCGGCCATATTTTGCGCAATTCAATCATATTGCGAATAGATACAAATGGTCTAACCAACAGCGACTGGATAAACTCATAGAATGTCTACGGGATAGAGCACTGAAATACTTCACGTCAAGGCCAAAAGCAGTGCAAGAAGACTACCAAGCCATTTGCAAGAAGCTGAATGAAAGATTTGGATGCAGAGACCTTCCGCATATTGTCCGTCGACAACTTCAGGACCTACGACAGCTGCCTGAAGAATCGCTTGAAGAATACGCGGAGAGAGCACAGGAAATGGCTATGGACGGTTACCCCGAAACAACGGATGCCTTCATTCAAATAGTGGCTACAGACGCGTTTTTGAAGGGCTGTCTCGACAAAAAAGCAGCTTTAACAGCCATGGATAAGGATCCAGACAATCTAGACACAGCTTTACGGTATGTAAAAAGTTCTGTCACAAACCAGAGGGTAATCTTGGGACCGAGAAAACAAGACCCCATCGTGAAAAGGGTTACATTTCAAGAGTCTGATGGGAATGATGATGAAGATGATGATGACAACACAAAGTTAAGAGCCAGTGTGAGAGCCATGTATAGAACTGAGAATGCTGCACCTGATATCATCACACTGGAGTAGAGAATAAGGAAAGCTGAAGAGGATTTGAACGAGACAAGAGCAGCTGTCAAGCAAATATTAGACATCATGAAGCGAGGCCAATCCAGGAATGACAGACAAAGATCACCAAATAGGACAGAGTCCAACAAGGATTGTACGATGTTTCAATTGTGGTGCAGAAGGACACTTTATTGCACAATACGACAAACTTAAGAACAGATCGCCACAAAGATATACAGAAAGGTCAATGTCACCTTCCCCTAACAGAGGAAATGATCAGTTAAACTTCAGTTGGCTGAAGATGTAGGCCAGTCTTTAGCCTATTCAGACGATACTGCATTTGATGAAACACCAAATGATACAGCCAACAAACTTCATGAAAGGTCTGCTAGTACCGAACATGTTATGTCAAGGTAATAAAGAAGTTGTTTAAAAAAATTCTTCCGAAGACTATAAAACGCTGAGGTGTCTGAGACCATAGAAGATGATGAGGAAGTTGAAGTGTTTAAAATAAATAAAATAGAACTAGAACATTCAAACGTTCCTGAAACGGAACAGCAGAGATTGGACGAAATATTACCAGATCACATCAAAGAAATTTTTAAGAAGTCAAAAGGCAATTTGAACATACACCTGTCTATACAGTTGGCAAAATTGTTGCACAAATTTGAAGATATTTTTGCAAAGAATGATTTAGATATTGGTAGTTCTAATGGTAACCTCAAGCGTAAGATCGACACTCAAAAAACGCATCCCATCAAACAGAGAATAAGAAGAACGCCACTTGGACTTGAAAAGGAAGAAGAGGAACACCTACAGGAACTACTTGAAAAAGGCATTATTGAACCGTCAGCATCTGAATGTTTCACCGCCAGTTCTGGTAAGGAAAAAAGACGGAAAACTGAGTTATTGTATTGATTTCCGTAAACGGTCAAAGACGCATTCCCTTTTCCAAAGATTTAAACATGCCTAGATACCCTAAGAGGACGTGTTTTTATGTAAACACTAAACATGGCTTCTGGATATTATCAGCTCGATCTGGACGATAGTGTTAAACATAAAACAGCATTTATCACGAAATATGGTCTTTTTTAATATAGGAAACTACCATTTTGACTTTGTAACAGCCCTACGATTTTCAGTAGAATGATCTAGTTGGTTCCTCAACGCCTTACCTTTAAAGAGTGCTTAGCATATTTAGACAATGTAATGGTCCTTGGAGCTGATTTTGACAGTCACATGGAGAGTCTTTGCAAGGCATTTTCAAGATTTTGAAAGTACAATTTAAATTTGAAGCCTAGCAAATGCCGCCTTTTGTAATTCAGGTTTTTAGGAAAGACTGTCAGTGAAAGAGGAATTGCAGTAAATCCAGATAGTATAGAAGCCGTGAAGAGAATGGCCACCTGCAAAGAGTAAAAAAGAAGTCGAATCTTTCAACTACCACCGAGACCACCTTTGCATCAACTTACTGGACAAAAAACTTAGTTTGCTTGGCATGAGAAACATCAGAGAGACTTTGAACAACTGAAAGAAGCTTTAGTAAATGGTGTCGTGCTTACCTTTCCAACTTCAGACGACACTTATACTGGATGCAGATGCTTCATAGAAAACGAGAGAAGCAGAATTAGGCCAGGTACAGAATGGGATAGAACAAATGATCAGTTATGCCAGTAAGGTCTTGACACCAACTCGGCGGAAATACTGTACCACACGCAAGGAACTTCTAGCCATTGTGTGTCTTACAAGACATTTTCGTCACATTTGCTGGGACGAACTTTTATACCTTTATAATCAGAACTGATCACAATGGCTTGACTTGGCTACTTACTTTTAGAAACATTAAAAGTAAGAGATGGATTGAGGAGCTCTCGCAATACAATGTGATCTTTCGACACAGATATGGCAAGAAGCACTCCAGTGCTGATGCTCGTATCCCAGATAATTTAGATAATGTATAGACTGTAGACCTAGTGTAAATTTAGAAGATCTGCCATGCGGAGGCTGTGATTTTGTACCAGGGCTGGCAGACAATAGGAAACATTTGAAGATGAGGTAGATTTTGATGTTCCATTGGCAATCAGAAGACTCCTGCCGGATAATATAGAACAACATCAGTGGTTATGTTTGTATTCAACACAGGGGCTTCATGTAGAAAAGATGAAGGACCAAGTCTTTGATATACTGAAAAAATGGATAGACAAAACATATTTTCATTCTATACAAGAACTACAGTTAAGCAGTAAAACAGTCAGACACTTCTGGATTTATAAATCACAACTACAAGTTATAGATGAGATTTTATTTTCTAGATGGGAAGACCATGCAAGATTTTTGCTCATGGCTCCCAAACAGATGAGAGACGAAATTCTTCGTGCTTGCCATGACATAAGAATGTCTGGTCATTTGGGTCAATACAGGACCTTGTAGAAAGTCAAAAGAATTGCTATTTGGCATGGGATGACACAAGACTCTAAGTTGTATGTTC
>JAOXYH010764222.1:0-12730 GCA_028566455.1 Botula fusca | reverse complement strand
ATCTTGAACTCTTCCATTTTTATATACAGGCAGTTATTAATCTTGAACTTTTAACTCTTATACCTGTATATAACTAGTTGCACACTTCCTGTGACCCGGAGTATGGTTTAAAATATTCAATCAACAATAAAAGGTAAAATTGTCCTTCCTTGTAGCTGTTATTAATAAAACGTGAATCCACCACTCGAATTAACTCAGTAAAATCGCTCATGCACAGTTTATTTACAGTAGTGATAATAGAGAATTGACAAAAATTGTCCAAATATAATCATATTAGAGAATTTCAAGAGAAAACCAATGAAAAAAATACTAACATGATATCTTTATTATTAAAAAGTTATGGGCAAAAGCATTTTCTTTCAAAATTTGAATATTTTCTGCCGACCGCTATACAAAAGGTTTTACATCAGTTAGTCGGCCCAAAATTGTCTAAATATAAACATACTATATACCACGTTAATGAGAATTGCATCTGAAAATCAATGAATAAATAATTAACCTGGTATCTTTTATGATAAAAAAGTTTTGATGTAAAAAAAAATCATATTTTGAATAAGTTTTTATTGGCCTGGGCGAAAAAAAATGTTAAACATTATCCAATACTTTGTTTTTTCATATCTATATAAGAGAATTCAGTGTATATTGTCAGTGAACACATGCTGATGCCAATATAATAACCTTGCAATCTCAACCAGTAATTTGAACGTCACCGCGTTGGTAATCCTCTAACAGTTTGTAGGTATATATGGCTTCGTCGCCTTGAAACTTAACATTAAACCACCCAGAATAACCTGGAACCTGTATGTTATTTATACGGAAATCACAAAAAAATTCTTACCTTCACAAAATAATGTTGAGTAGGTCTTGCGGTGGACGTTGTTTGGGGTGGTGATATGGATTGAAAAGCATTATCCTTCCTCTCCAATCCTTCAGACGGCTGAAAAATACAAAAGTTTTTATGAGTGGAATAACCGGTTTTAAGGAAAAAAATATGTACAAATAAAGCAAAATGACAGATTTTAAAAAAAGCTGTATGTTATTTATACGGAAATCACAAAAAAATCTTACCTTCACAAAATAATGTTGATTAGGTCTTGGTGTCCTTGGCGGCGTCAATATTGCAGCCGCGCCAATCGGCTCCGAGTCTTCTTGAGTCGCCTGCAAAATACAAAAATATTGTTGTTGTTAGGAAAATTGTTGTATTCAACTGGACTGAAATTTTTAAGAGAAACAAAAACTACAATTATAGACATTTTCCGTTGAAATTAAAAATCATTTGATTGATGAATATCAAGGAAAAAATACCTCAGCCAAGAAAGCAGTAAATGTTTCGAGGCTTCCTCGTATGCTGAACAGGAAGTCCAGCTCGTCCAGTCCAAGGGTTATTTTACCCGATTTTCCGGGTCTGTTGTCGAAAATGTCCACGTAATAAAAGCCCTTGAACTTTCTGAATTTCAAGGCTTTGCTTCTGCCGAATTTGCCATAGCGGTATATCCTTGGTAAAAAAAATAGTGAAACTGCTCAATTGCTTATGTGGTGATACGTTCTGTATAAACAGACTTAGAATGATTGTTACAAAACTTGATGTTTTCATACCTGCTTTTTATCAAAAGACCCCTTTCTCCAAAAAGGGGAGATTTTCATTCGTTGAGAGCGAACAAAAAGAAAAGATAAAGATGGTAAGAGGCGTGGAAAAGAAATCTGCTAATCTTAACGACCTTGGATATCCTTTATGGAACCCTATGTTAGTTGCAGGATGAGGGTGTATTTTTGTTCATAATTAAAGATAAAGATGGCAAGGTCTTCATTTGCTTTGTAAAATATCACTTAAAATTTGTTATTCCTGGGACTGTGTGGTCAGAGGTGCTTCATTTTGTTACAAGGTCACACTCCGTTATAATACCCTGCGCGGGACCCCTGGTGAACATCTGAGATATTTCTCGCTATGAGCGAGAACGATTGTCATGGAAATGGAGAATGTTTATTTCGGTTGTAAATGATAATAAATCAGTTGTACTTCTCGACAAGTGTGAATTAATGCTTCATTTCGTTCAGCATCAATATATATTTCACACCACCACTTAGATTACCCTTTATGCGAACCCCTTTCAGTCTTTAAGCATGCGCACATCGTTATTTACATCTGATGAAGAAGGACAACATGGCGATGTGTGGATTTGTTTTCTTCTTTCTATGTCTATCGGTCCAAAGTCTGGAGGCTAAGACCTTCTACCTAAATGATAGATTTTGTCACGCTAAGGCAGAACCAAACAATTACATTGTATATGAATTGGTATGTGAATACAGCGGGCCTGGTCTCTACAAATTTGAGGGGCCATCAAGCGTAACCACCATCACATTTAACAGATTGACAGAGGACGCTTTTCTTGTTGCCGACCAGAAAAAAATTGTTAAAGTAAATGTTCTGGAGGGTTCCGTGGACACGTGTATGCTTGTAAAAGTGTCTGCGACAACTTCTGTGGAAGTAAATGGAGTAGATTGTGTAAGTGCATTCCTTGTCCAGTGTATCAAATGAATAAACTGATTAACATGACAGACAACACAGGCTATAACTTCCATCGTTTGACCTTTCTGACCCGTATTTTATACCAGTCATAATATGAACACAACACATAAGAACAACATTGTTTTATACCACAGTAAACTTCTAGCAAATGAAATCAGAATCACAAAATAACCATGTTATGAGCATCATACATGTACATGCATCTCTTGTGATATAAATGAAATATTGTTATATTGTGATACATGTATTGATGAAATATTACCATTTTTATATTTCAACCATCTTCATATTTACTTTTATTGATTGATCCATTGAATTGGGTTTAACACAACTTTCAGCAGTATAGCTGAGGACACTGGAGGAAAGCAATGACCTTGGGCAGGTAACTGACACACCTTATCATATGCAGTTGCAAGTGGAGTGCACCTTTTTGTTGTTTACAAAGCAGGGCGTGAACTTAAAAGCCTCTTTACTAACACATATATATTAACATACCAGAAAATTAAAAAGAGTTTGTTCATGATCATATGATTTTTATTTTTTGATTATTGAATTTTTACTATAGCAGTATTACATGTCTTAATTTTTTTTAATTAGTTCATTAATATGTATATATTTCTTTTGTTTTACAGTCTTTGGAACAGTTTGTAAGTCAAACTAGGACTCCAGGAAGCTTAAGTGATTCATCTACTCATAAGATGGAGGAGGTGACTGTGACGGAGGAAATAACTCATTCGGACAGGACTTAATCCCCTGCTCCAGGAAGTTCTGCTCACTGGATTGTATCAGTTGGCCCACAACTCTCCGCCACGACCGCTGATCATTCCGACAGCAAATACACCCAGGTTGGTTCCTTTCTTCGCCCATCAAAAACCTTTGTTGACTCAATAATATCGTGTTGTGATTGTGAAGCCTGAAAACAAGAAAAAATGTGCATAATTAAATAGAACAACGCACATCAATTAAAATGTACTTGCTTATACAGGTTGTTATTTCTCTTTTTCAGCAAGAAGATCTAAGTACAGAAGAACTAGTTGCAATAGTTTCTTCCACTGTTGCAGTAGTAATAGGTAATAAATTTTCAGATCACAAAAATATAACTTATATTAAGTATATTATAATTAGTTTCTCAATCTGCTTCATATTTTTAGTAATTTCTATAATTCTATACTGTTTAGTTAAGACTAGATGCATAAAACAAACTGAATATTCCATCTTACGCACGCAGGAAATAGAAATGCATTCATTCAGAAAATGATCTTTTTATTTACAGTGTTGATTTGCATTTGTGTAGTAGTTCACAAGCGAGTTTGCTGCAAAACTCGAAGTCGTAGAGGTGGAAGAAGGGGTGTTAATTCAGATCTTGAAAGTATTCCTTTCCAAGAAGTTCCCCAGAATTCAAAATATAAAGTTTGTTAATTCAGAATAAATACATGTAAATTGGGTATCTGTTATTTCTTTACAAAACAAAATATAATATCTTTGACAATTTTTTTTTTCAGTTTTAACAATAATAATAATTTTGGTATTGCTGTGGAGAAAAAGAAGAAATTCCATTAATTCTACAGAAGCAAGTTCAGACATTGTTTATGAGCAGTCATGGATGGAATTTGTAAACAGTAACTTATAATTTTTTTTTTCAGAAAATATTCACCCACTTATTATTATCATTACAAGTGTTTGGCTTATTCTTCAAAATTTCATGCACCCACCCATTCCACCTCTACAACCAGTAGCAAGACCAGCACTCATGCCTGCACTCAGACCAGAACATAGACCAGCACTTAGACCTGTACATAGACCTGATCCTCCTCAACTTATTTTTAACCTTAGAAGAAGTCAGAGAAGGAGAAATCCCCCACAGAGATTAAATTTGTAGAACATATCTTTTTGTCAGAACATCTGTTACAATTTTATTTACTTGTCTGCAGCTATTTGAGTTAATCCTATGACACATTTTATACAACTCCTCCAAGAAATGTTCACTTTTAAATGATAGAAAGAGCTTGACTTGTTCCCTCGCAGTTCACATGGATCTCGGGTAGCTAGAATGCGATCTCGGGTACCATCCGAACTGGACCAATGTTTGTGATCTTGAATTTTCTAATGAAATATTTTTGCCATGCAATTGTGAATAATGTTAGTTTCTTAATGTGTGGTTTATCAAAAATTCCTCCAACGGGTTGGGAAGTGTGAAACATAAAACTAGAGAAACTGATATCCACATGATCCATACCAGAACTTTAACACCCACCATTTTTTTCTGTTTTTAACAAAAACAGACATATTTGTTGAAAAGCCCTGACCCCAGATGAAATGTCGAGAGGAACCAGCTATATTAGCATTCCAGAAAGTTTGGTCTTAAAATTGGTCCAGTGGATTATACCCATTGATGACAATGGGCAATGTTATAAAAATTTCATATGCATTACCTGATTTACTGTCTAAAGCCTGCTTCATATCCTCTGCTGTTAAGATGTTATTCCCAGAAGCAACAAAAGTTTTCATCTTTGTTCTCATGTGGGCAATCTTGGCATCGCAGTAAGATTTTCCGCTTTGTGCCTCTGAATATGTATACTTGTTGATATGGATGCCTGAAAAGATAAAACAAGACAAACTAGATAATATCTATTACAAAGAGTATTTCTTTTAACTGAGGTCATAAACAGCAATCGAAGATTTCAAGATTTGGTAATTTAGCCACAATGAAGTATTCCATGATCTGCTATTGATGTAATACTCCTGTAGATTGAATATCATTCTTTTTTACCTAAGAACTAAAATGATGACACCATTAATGATATGATTTCAACAAAGAAAACCCCCTGGCAATCTTTCCTAAATTTATGTAAAGACTTTTTAGTCTTTGAATAATTGTTAGTTTGCCTCTACGAAGTAGAAGGGGACTGTTGAAGTACCCTTTGTGTCCATGTCCGCGCCTCAAATCATATCTCAGAAACTGTTGGTATGCAGTTCATTGGGATGTGACACACTCGCCCCAAAAAATGTCACATGACCTGGTTATTTTTCTGGTTCTTATATGATTAACATAAGAGTCATTTACTTACCAGAACGTTCACTTATTCCAGGAATAGATAACCATAATGGAGCACAATGATAACATCCAGCGTTGTCTGATCTGTAAAAGAAATATTAGAAACATACTAATCAAATAATGTCAGACAAAAGTACATTCTCTTGCAACTAATATTTTTTACAAACAGCCTAAAAACTAGAGGCTCAGAGGGCTGATTCTGTATTGTCTCATGTCAAATCTGGTTCTATTTGGCTTCTTTGCCATTTCAGAGTTGGAGACATTTCTTTGAATCGGTCCATCAGAAACAAGAATTGACCATGGCGGTCATGTTTGTTGTCAGATCAGGACAATATCAGCTAACTTTATAAAGGACCTTACTAATGCATATTGTAAAGTTTGGTTCAATTTGGTCATCTTTTAACCAAAAAAAAATTCTTTGAAGCAGCCAATCAGAAACAAGTATTGCTAATTGGGGCCATGTTTGTTGTCCAATCAGGAAGAAATGACCAATCTTTATAAAGGGTCATAAATAGATGCCTCCTGTCAAGTTTGCTTCCATTTCACCTTGTCGTTATAGAGAAGAGTTTTCTTTAAATCAGCCAATAAGAAAGAAGAATTGCCCATGACAGCAATGTTTGTTAGCGCGATTGGGACAAAATGGGCAATCTTTATAAATGACCTTATATAAATGCCTTCTGTCAGTAGGAGAAGAATTTTCTTTTTTCTTGAATCATCCAATCAGAAACAAGAATTGCCCAAAGCGGCCATGTTGGTTTGTCGGATTTGGACAAAGTGGGCAATCTTAATCAACGACCCTATATAGTGGAACACCAGTGGATCGAACTGCAATAGCTGGAGTACATTGATGTCTAAAACGCTTTCTATAGCCCCTTTTCTTAAGGTTTGAATGTAGTTAGACCCTGCTTACTTGATTACCCCTCTAGCTAAAACTGGTTTCATTGGTACCTTGGGTGTTCAAGCCAATGAAATTTTTCTGTATATAGATGTCTCCTGTCAAGCTTGGTTCAATCTGTCCAGCCAGTTTCAGATGTGATTAGCTAACGATACCAAGGAATGACAAATGATCAATTGGCCTTTCGCTAGGCAAGCTAAAAATACATTTTAAATTTCCAGTGACGCACAGCTGTATGACCCTGATCTTATAAAGAAGATTGAAGAAACCTGCAAATAATGTATGCAGGTAAAAACCATTCTTTGGCAATTTGCATAATCCTTATTTTATAAAATTTACGGACAACAAAATTGGCAATTGCTGTTAGTTTTTCAGAAGTCATTTTATACTTCTTTTTTCCAACTCCCTTGTACTTTTACACAAAAAAAAATTGAATAATGAAATAAGGTAACTTATGGACTTTTTCTTAAATGTACCTTAAGTAAGCCTCTGTTATGTGTGGCATCTGTACACTGATGGAATTTAGTGTGTGTTCAAGGACTGAAGCCACCGCAAACCAATCTTGCTTTACTTTCTCAAAGAGGTGTGTGTAAGTTCTGTTCTAAAAATTGAACATGTATAATTGATATATGTATCAAAAACAGATTTCATTAAAAATTTTCATAAATGCATACATTTTCGACTCAATGACTTGTATAAAATTGTTGTAAACTAGAAAACAGAGTCAGACAGGGCCCGCTGAGGCAAAGCATCTAAGAACTTCAAACAGAGGGGAAGTGTTAGCAGAAATATGATTTCCACATCTATGATTAATATCAAAGCATTCCCTTTTGTACAAGTTGAGACATGTTTGACAGAGAAATTTTGTTGACAAACAGAAGACAAAGTTTTGGTAAACAGAAAGTTGCTGTCTGGCAGATGTAAAAATCACTTACACTGTACAACTAATTCTTGTAAAGCTTCATATCAAATATCAAATCATTCCCTTGTGTAGAAGCGGTGTAATCTTTGACAGAAAATTGTTGACAAACAGAAATTCAAGTTTCGGTAATCAGGAAAAGGCTGTCCGGCAGATATGAAAATTGCTTACACAGTACAACTCATCCTAAAAATGCTTCATACCAAATATCAAATCATTCCCTTTTGTAGAAGGTGAGAAATCTTTGACGGAGAAAATTGTGGACGAACGGACAGACAGACAAGGTGAAAACTATAAGGCACCAGCATCTCGATGCGAGCCCTTATGACAGATTTAGAAAACAGAGAGCTGTGCATGTTTTAAAACAGCCTGGTTCTACCAAGATTTCAATATCTGATGGTAGTAAGACAAGTGGAAAATTGTGATAAAATGCAACAAAAAATTATTCACAGACACTTACAACAAGATTTTGGTTTGAATCTCTGAAAATTGCAACTATCACATGCCAATTTTTTCCTCGCTGCCCAAACCAATCACTCTGTTTTTCCCGGAACTAGAAAATAATAAAAAAAAACAAATAAATTATAAACATTATATATCACGAGATAAAAAATTGTTCAAAGATTATTATATGATTTGTACATCATATACAAAATAGAAAAAATGCTGCATATAGATGACACATCTTTCCTAAGTAAATTTGTTTTTCAGATGTGGCGTTTACTGAAATTTTCTTTTTTTCATTGAATTAGAAATGTTTAAGTCTGATTTTAAATGCAAGTTTAAAAGATATAGCAAAGAATTTTCAACGAAATATTAAACTTTCTTTAAGATATATATATTTGATTTGTAAATGTGATACTACCCTATCAGTATAGTAATGGAGTGGAATTATTTTCAATGGTCAGGCAACACTAACTATCCTACATTGTATTTTATTATTATTTTGTTTGTATTGATTATACTTTGATAAAATTTGAAGCAAACCTGCCATTTGATGAATATAATTACACCTTCAGAAAATTACCTTTCTGGGCAAAAACTTCATTGCCCAGTCCATAATGAGGATGCACTGGTGTTCCTTTAAAGATTCTAGGAGGTCGATACGACATTGGTCCTGGTTTATGGTACGGACAATGTGACGTTTCCAGTCATAAACTTTTTCCATGCAATTACGAACAATTTTAAGTTGGTCATCTTTGTTCAATAGGTCACTACTAGTAATTACTGATGTAAGCTCTTTCTAAATTTCATGGATCATGTTACATCTGTCGCATGTGATATCATGGTTATGATTGCAATCCTCTGATTGAAATTCTTTGATGGTTTTGTCACTAAGAAGCCAATTAATAAAATGTTCAGCACAGGGTTCATTTTTCCCTACATGCAGCTTAGTCAGTTTTAAGATACATTTTTGATGAATTGACTTTCTTTATGATTTCATCATATTTTCCTTATTAATGGTACATTTGTTGGAGAGTTCAAAACAAATCTCTTCTAAATTCTGAAATGCCTCACTTCCATCAGCAGCTATATTGTCTAATCCTTGTAAGCTTGTTCTCCTGGAGGAAGCACATGCATTTAAAATTTTGAACAATGATGATTTTCCTAGAGGTTCAAAATCTTCTTGGAGGCAATAAGACTGGTATAAGTTTACCATTTGTGAATGAAGTGTTGTTCTAACATCAAGTATTGTAAGTACTTGCCCAGAGTCAAGCTTCAGCTGTCTAGTTCCATAACTAACAGCTTGCATGAAGCAAGGGTCCATAAAAAAGCTTAGAGCATGTTGCAACTTTGTATCATTCATTCGCTGGCGGGGCACTTTTATATTTTCCTCCATCACTCTTCCTGATTCTGCTATGCCACCCGAGATACGCTTTGCTTGGTATACTCTATAAGCGGTTATGTTTGGAATAGCTTGTTGAAGCTCTGACTTTGACATTTTTTTGGCTATAATTGCAAGCAATTGTGAGCGTAAGCTATTGTCAGTTGTCTGTTCATACATCTTTATTATTGTGTCAGTTCTGATTCTTCATAGTTTTGAGAAATTACTAATTTAGCCTTTTTAAGGTCTTCACTTTGCCCTGGGGCAATTAATTCTAATATATGATGAATTCCTTCATCTGCCTTTCTTTTGTAAGACCTCTTTGTTCTTTCCGATGTACATGGCCATGATGTTTGTAACTGTGAACGTAGAGGGCTCATTTGATGTTTACTTAGACTCTCTATACATTTATTAGGTTCTTCAAGGCTGTCGAAAGTTCTGTTTTCATTTTCACATGTTTTCTTCTCCTCTTTATATTCTAATTCTTCACTCCAGTTTGACACTTGTGACAAAGTCTGTGTAGTCGAAGCATAGGAAGAAGTCTGAGAAGCTTATCCTATTGTACAAATATTGATAATAATAAAACAAGAGGATCAGACACAAATTTCTCAAAACCTGTATTCGCTCACCTAGCTCGCTTGGTATTTTTATTTTGTTAAATTTAATATGTCTCATTTACTTATCTACAACCCGTAACATGATTGTCAACATTTCTACCAAGTCTGATTGCAATCTGTTTTTTGGTCAGTAATTTTCAAGGGTGCTGCTTATGGAATACCTGAATTTTACTACATGTATAATGGCTATGGCTTCAGTACAAAATATTTGTCACTTTCCCCATAGGCCATTTCATGGTTATTGAAGCCACATTGAAAAGGGGCAGATTTTTGGATGGAGGAAGAAATTGTATGAAATTGGACGGTTTCCAAACAACTGTTCTGTAACTATGATATATTCCCGTACTTTTGAAACCAATTTTACCTCCTTATTGAAAATTTGCCCCCTAATCAATATGGCTGCAATAACCGTGAAAGGATTTCCCGGACTGCAACTGTGTTACTGATAGAGTTATAAGTGATCAGTCATAATTTACCATGCTTCCAGCATTCGGTAAATGAAATACGACATATCCTTTTAAAAGGAAACTCAGTATATTTAAAGCTCAAGTATAAGGATTATACATGAGCAAGGACACTCAAGACAAGTTCAAATTAAATTTACCCGCATTTGTTGTCATTTTTTGTTGGTCGTTGTCTAAATGTCAGCACGATGCCGGTGAGCGAATGATTCGTACAAAAACCGAAAAACAACTTATGAAAACGACAGTCCACCAAGAACTGAATTATTTGCAGTGTTGCCAAAGACAGTATTTTAAAAATGTATATTTTAAGGAGGTCCAGGCGAGCTATTGTCATCATTTTGTGTCTGTCCTGTGATAGTTTTTTCACATCAGAAACACAGATTGGAACCAAATTTGGCAACATGTTTCTGGTGGTTCTTTATAAATTTTAGGTTTTTTTTAGTTTTGATATGTTCTTTTAAATGACTTCTATGGAAAATAATGTATTCTGATTGGCTGAAATAAAAAAAAATCTTCTTGTGAGAAACTGCCGAGTCAATGAAAATTATGTAAGCAGAAATGGTCATTGGATGGTTACATCAAAATTTTGTTTGCCCAAAGCCACCACATTACATCAAAGTTTATCATTGGACTCTTTGGAAAATACCTTTGAAATTCTTGAAACCACGGAGGCAATGAAAAGGACCTCCTCTCCCAATTTTATGCTTTGTTTGCTGATTGGAAAGCCAAGTCACATAATGTCAAAGTCTATGGTAAATATACCTTTGAAAATGTTGTCAGAAACTGCTGAGTCAACGAAAATGGTGTTTTGCAAAAATGTTCCTTGAATGATCCTTTACAAATATTGTATGTTTTGTTTGCTATTAGAAATACAAGATGGCCACCACATTACATCAAAGTTTAACTTGGATCCTATGGTAAATATCTTTAAAAATCTTCTTTCCAGAAACCAGTCAGTCAAAGAAAATGATGTTCTGTCCAGTGTTCCTTGGATAATCCAGTAAAAATTGTATGTTTTTTTTTTGTCCCATCAGAAATCAAAGATGGCTGCCACATTTGTAAGTTTTAACATACGACCCTATGGGGCATACTTTGAAAATAAAATTGAGAAACCACCAAGTTAATGAAAATGACCTTTTGCAAAAATATTTTTTGGATGGTCCTCTTCAAATTGTATGTTTTTTTTCTTTGGCACATCAGAAATCCAGGATTGCTTTTAACATCAGTGCCCTGGAAATCTTCCTGTGAGAAAACACCGAGTCAATGAAAACGACATTTTGCAAAAATGTTCTCTGGATGGTCCTCTTCAAATTATGCTTTTGTTTGCCCATCAGAAATTCAAGATGGCCATCACATTGATTATATCAGAAGTTTAACATTGGATTTTATCAGAAATACATATGTATACCTTTGAAAATCGTCATGTAAGAAACTGCATGCAGAGTCAATGAAAATGACTTTTAGCAGAAATGCTCCTTTAACAAACTGTATGTCTTGTTTGCCTATCTCAAATCCAAGATGGCCGACGCATATCAAGTTCCCCAGTTGCTCTTTAACTTTATTCAGAAAATTCAATTTTGGAAGTCTATTTTCTAGTGATAACCACTTTACCAGACATTATGCACTTGATTAAAAAATCAATAACTTTCAGACGAACTATATATTTGAAAAGCTACATGAAATTTGTAAATTCCATTGTATTACCACTGACCTAGGATTTAGGGTTTGGGTTGAGATTTCGTAAACTAGTTTAATCCCACCATATTTTTGTGTGTCCTTTGTCCAAGCCAGGCACCTGTATTTTCAGTGGTTCTTGTGTTTTATTGTTACTTGTATATACATTGGAATTTGTTTATTTTGGATGTTTCGTCAGTTTTGAATTTTTGGTGCCAGTTTGGATTTTCTGTATGGTATGAACTATTGTTCATCACTTAAGGCTATGTTATTGTTTAGGGATGGGATGGCGTTTCATTGATGCTTACAGGGCCTGGGTGGCCGAGTGGTGTAGGTAGTTAGTTTACCTGTATAATCACTGTAGCCTATCGCCTCTAGGTTGTGAGTTCGTGCCCCGCTTTGATTGATTGATGAATTGAATGAGGTTTAACACCACTTTCAGCAGTATTTCAGCTATATCGTGGCGGTCAGTTTTAGTGGCAAAGGAAGACGGAGTGCCCAGAGGGAACCACCTACCTTGGGCAGGTAACTGACAAACCTTATCACATACACTTGCAAGTCAAGTGCACCCTTTTTTAGCTCACCTGGCCAAAGGCAAAGAGGAATGTTGTATGGAAGGTCCTTTACTAAGATTGCCGAAATTTTTCCGATCCGCCAAAAAAACATGGCCACCAGCACAGAACATAGTTTAACATTGGACCCTATGGGAAAACATGTTAAAAGATCATCTCCTCTGAAACTACTAAAGCAAATT
>JAOXYH010764115.1:0-12734 GCA_028566455.1 Botula fusca | reverse complement strand
CATTTAGAGCGATTCTGTACAGTTGTCATACATGAGATGTAAACAGAAGTACAGCGATTCTGTACAATTGTTATACATGACATGTAAACGGAAGGACATTGATTTTGTATATTTGTTATACATGAGATGTAAACAAAAGGACATTGATTTTGTACAGTTGTAAAACATGAGATATAAACAGAAGGACATCGATTCTGTACAGTTGCTATACATGAGATGTAAACAGAAGTACATCGATTCTGTACAGTTGTTATACATGAGATGTAAACAGAAGTACATCGATTCTGTACAATTGTTATACATGAGATGTAAACGGAAATACATCGATTTTGTGGAGTTGATATACATGAGATGTAAACATAAGTAAATTGATTTTGTATATTTGTTATACATGGGATGTAAACAAAAGGACATTGATTTTGTACAGTTGTTTTACATCAGATGTAAACAAAAGGACATTGATTTTGTACAGTTGTTTTACATGAGATGTAAACAAAAGCATATCGATCTTGTACAGTTGTTATACATGAGATGTAAACGAAAGGATATCGATTTTGTACAGTTGTTATACATGAGATGTAAACAGAAGGACAGCGATTCTGTACAGTTGTTATACATGAGATGTAAACAAAAGTACATCGATTCTGTACAATTGTTATACATGAGATGTAAACGGAAGTACATCGATTTTGTGGAGTTGTTATACATGAGATATAAACAAAAGGAAATTGATTTTGTACATTTGTGATACATGAGATGTAAACAAAAGGACATTGATTTTGTACAGTGTGTTTTACATAAGATGTAAACAAAAGGATATCGATCTTGTACAGTTGTCATACATGAGATGTAAACAAAAAGACATTGATTTTGTAGAGTGTGTTTTACATAAGATGTAAACAAAAGGATATCGATCTTGTACAGTTGTTATTCATGAGACGTAAACAAAAGGACATCGATTCTGTACATTTGTTATACCTGAGATGTAAACAAAAGGACATTTATTTTGTACAGTTGTTTCACATAAGATATAAACAAAAGGATATCGATCTTGTACAGTTGTTATACATGAGATGTAAACAGAAGTACATCGATTCTGTACAGTTGTTATACATGAGATGTAAACAAAAGGACATCGATCGTGTACAGTTGTTATACATCAGATGGAAACGGAAGTACACCGATTTTGTACCCTTGTAATACGTCAGACGTAAACAGAAGAATATCGAATTTGTTCAGTTATATTATATATCCACAAGACATGACAATAAATATATTACAAGATAGATACACATACAGCGCTTATTACGTTCAACATTACCACTTGAATAATACCACCTGAACCAGTGAATCCAAACACCATGATCTAATGAGCGATATACCATGACACTTTGAGCCATTTTCCATAAATTATGAGCAAAAGCGAATGATTTGTTGTATTTGGAATAAATAAAAAGTAAAGTATTTATGCAAAAACCGTAAAAGTACTGCGTAAATATCTTTTAATAGGGAACGGTGACCGATGAATAATACATCATTCCTAAATGCCTCTTACATCATAACCAATCAGTAATTACGTTAACATTTCAATACTTATACGTACTAATACTTACATAAACAATTGATTTCATCGTCATTTCCGGCACAATCTTTTTCCCCATCACACATTTTCCATTGATCAATACACTTATCTTCGTTCTCACAACACTAGGAATGTCAAATAATGTCATTAAATTTGACTTAAAAGCACAGTTGATAATAATGAGGTATGAAAAGGAAGAACGAAGAAGAAAAAAACATTATGACATTGATTAAAAAAGAACAAAAAATCAGCAGTTGGGGTTACTTTTCGTAAGGATTAGCTACATATTTGCAAGTTCTTGAATAGGAATTTAGTCGCCCTGTAAGTGGGAAAAACTGATATGAAGCTCTCACAACAAATATTATCTCTAGTATATTACGTATTTTTTCCACCAATTATGCAAAAATGCTTCAAAATACTTTTATATTTTAAAAGAGACTGAAGTCAGTTTTATTCAAAATTTATGGCTAACCAGACAAATTGCAGCTATCATCGGAAGTAGTGGACGAGTTGGTAGGAATTAGTTGCACTTTGCCTTAACGTGATTAGGCGGTATGCAATCAAGTGGTGCATGTGGTTATTCAACTGAACAAGTCGACTAGCTCGTCAACTGTCTGTTGCGGCCCTGTCCAAGAATTCAGGAGAATTGAAATCCAATTAGCTACCTTAACCTGTCAGTTTGTAGCTTTTTATTACTTTTTAAAAAAAATTTAAAGACAAAATTTTTTATTTAGTTGAATCATCGACAAATAACTTTCGAAATCATTTAGTGCGTGTTTATTGGTACAAAAAATTGGTGTCGCATATAACATCGCCGGTACAGGCTTACAACACTGAATTCCAGAACTTGTGGCAACTTCAGTAGTTGAAAGGCCCTTTTACAAGCTCCATATATTATCAATTTTCTGGTTTCTCGTTTTTAGATGGGACTGTGCCTCATCTGAACTTTTCACATGTCCCTGCTTTATAATATGTGATATGTTTGTTTCCTTGACTTGTCTAAATTTACGAGCTGTATTTGCGCATTGGTTTATTTATTACCATTTTGACATATTACTGCTGGTGGACTTTTAGTCCCAGAAGGTATCATCATCCAGTCAGTGATTACATAACATTACCTTCTTCTGATGGTGATCTGATACCGTTTTAAGTTTTGAAGTAAAATAGATCTTGCTATTCACATCTTACAATTTCTCCCTCACTATTTACATCTTCCGATTTCTGCCTTGAATTTTTGCTTCGGTATTTATTGACATTAATTAAACAAATTACAAGAGATTTGGAGCTTTATCAATAATTTTTCAAAGGCGCCGCTGTTGGTTCGAAAACGTTTCCCACCAACACATGACGTCTGAGATTTATGACATTCATATATGTGCTTTGTGACAGTAGGTTTATCAATAAAAATGCTTCAGAATTTGACTCTTCATGTACCCGGAAGTTTCAAAATTGAACGAGACTTACAAACCTAAAAACCTGACAGATAGTATGATACAAGAAGTGGCGTTTCGTCATTTTAATATGATGACAACCATTTCGATACTTGCGCATTTCGACAAAACACATCTTTACTTTGATGCTAAATTGAAATGGAAGCCAGAATTGTAACCGAAATTATTAAAAGCAGAGAGTTCTCAGTTCTACCAAAATGATAAAAAGAAAAACTGTAGGCTACAATTGCATGACAGAGATAGTACTCACGGCTTATTTTGAAATTAGCAGTAATTATTATGAATTACTAGGAAATTAGTGTGATACCATCTGTGACTTATAGTGTACAGGCAGACGCATCAAATTACTTGGAACAGCCTCCATGATATCAAACTATATACTTACATAATTCAGGACAGCATTCGCACTGTATCTGAATCTGTGTTGAAAATTATCGGTTTCAGCTCTGCATGTGTATTGTCCACTGTCATCTCGTGAAAAGTTATGAATAGTCATTGATGGCTGGTTTTCTATATCGAATGAATATTTCCCTGTCGTGCCAACAACGGATGGGTCAGTCAAGCGCAAGCTTCCTCTAAACCATTCGACACGTTTGTATTGAATCCCCACTTCGAATGCAAGCGTCAGACTAGCTCCCTTTTTGACATTCACCTCTACAAGTTGCATGTCAATTTCCTGTTCTTCTGGAAGAAAAAAAAATATATATGTTTGACTAGACATATTGCTAAGCTTATATTCGTAGTCATTTGATATGAATGTAAAATCCTCAGTAAATGATATTCGCCTGCAGAAGTGTTTGAAAACATTATGTTGCGCAACCAGTAAATTAATCACAAAATCTTGATACAATAAGGCTACTTTTGAATATGATGATACTTTGTAACAGCATCTGACTGAAGTCCAACGGGTATTTTACTGTATTTCAGTAAGTTAAAAACAAAACTTTTCACTTGCTGACTGACAATGTACTGCATCCCTGATATACAGTTTTCATCCGTCACTAAAAAAAATCTACAATCGTCTTTTAAAATTAATTGAACTTCTGTAGTATTATTACGTGACGAAAAGTGCTATAGATGGTTACGTGCTTTTTTCTGCTCTTTACCTTATTTGCATGCGACTTTGCAGCGGAATAAAAATAACGTCACTGATATTGTAATTCATTTTATTGAGCTGCTACTTATTTATGTGGTAGCAATAACGCGAGTGATGGTATAATTCATAATAATGACCTGCAGCTGATTTATGTGGGTGCACTTACGCCATTCATTATGTTATTCACTATAGTGACCTGCTGCAGATTTATATGGTTGCAGTGATAATGTTATTCACTTTCCTAACGTCAGTGAGATTTAATTCACTATTCTAACCTGCTACTTCTTTATCTGGTTGCAATAAATAAAGGTAATATCCAAATTACCCATCTCCCAGGCAAATGTCAAAAGGAATAGTCAAAATTGTAAAAGACCATACAACAATCAAATTCAAGGCAAACGCCGTAAAAGTTGAAATAAGAGTAATCGTGCTGACTCGGAACAGGCATGGAAGTGGTGGTAAAGTCAGGATGATGTATTTCAATATACTGACCTGCTGATTAATATGGTTCAACTAACGCCTGTGATGGTGTAAGTCACTGTACTAACCTGCTTACCTGGGCCAGGACCACCAATTTCATGCAATACACTGACCTTTTGTTGATTTATGTAGTTTACATTAACGTCCGTGATAATGTTCTTCACTATACTGACCTTCTGTTGATATAAGAGGTTCTATTTACGTCACTGATTATGTAATTCCTTATTCTCTCCTGATATTTGTGTTGTTCAGTTAGAATCAATGATGATGTAATTCACTTTTTTGCGGTTGATTTTTTACTTATGTCAGTTTTAGTTTCATCCACTATACTGACCTTCTGTTGATTTATGTGGTTTCATTAACATCAGTGATAATCTAATTTACTCTACTGACCTGGCACTGATTTGTGTGCACTAACGCCAGTGATAATAGTATTCACTACTTTCACCCGATGCTGATTTATGTGGTTCAGCTAGCTTAAGTAATGGTGCAATCCATTTTTTTATCTGCTGCTTATTTACTTGGTTCCACTAATGTCAATAATAATTTCATGCAGTATACTTACCTGCTGCTGATACGAAAGCAATAAGGAACAACAGCAACAACGATTCTTTCTTCATCTTTCAATATGAAATAAGAAAAACAATTGCATATAAACCTGATATCGTTCAATGTTATAGACATAAAATATAGAAGATACCAAACCGTAATCAAAGCTCGTACGTCGAAAGGCAAGAAGCAAAACAGTAACAGACACAACAACGAACACAGAAACTGAAAACAATATGAGTAACACGAACCTCACCAAAAATCGGGGGTGAACTCAGGTGCTCCAGAAGGGTAAGCGTTTCCTGCTCAACATGTGGCCCCGTCGTATTACTCAAGGAGAAAATCCGGTAAGCAATCATGAACGAGAAGGGACAGGGATGGCACTATGACACAGGAAACAGATCGTGGAAAATAAACATAAGAAACACGTTCAGTGTGAGTAGGAAATTCAAATACAGTAGACAGTATTCGACTGATAACCTTTTCAGATGAAAAAATCGACTTTTCTAGAATCATTCAAGTTATCCGAAAATTCGACTTAATTTTGTGCTCGAACAAGAGTACACTGTATCTTTGAAATACTTTAAAGGTTCCATGCTATGAACACAAATGTATGCGTACTCATTATTTATCTTAATAATATGACAGACATTGTGCAATCGGTCAGTGTCCTGCTGTTTCAGTTTGTTTGCTTGAAATTACACAAGTTTCCTAAAAGATCTATCTATCTTTTGCTTTCAATTTCACATTTCTTCTGCAGGATGAATGTACATTTTATCTATCTATCTATCTGTCTATCTATCTATCTATCTACTTTTCTGACGTTTTAATTTTTACATTTCGAAACATGTACTCGGAATCGGAATCTTGAAATTATATATTTTTCTTTCTATCACATTTTCTTTTGCGTTCAATTTCGCAACTTCTCTGAAAGATGAATGTACATTCTATCTATCTATCTATCTATCTATCTATCTACTTTTCTGACGTATTCATTTTTACATTTCGAAACATGTACTCGGAATCTTGAATTATATATTTTCTTTTCCTGTTGTAAAACAAATTTTGATACATTTCATACCGATTTTGATGCACCAGATGTGCACATTTCATAAATTTATTACTCGTATGCGATGCTAGGGACCAAAACTTTGGAAGACCACGACTGTTTTCAGAATTCTGTAAGCGAAAACGTGACCAAAATAGAAAGCCAAAACCATCTATGGACAGAGCTTTGCATGAGGGGGATAACTCCGTAGTTTTATTAAATTTTGGGAAATTTAAATGTGTTAAATTTAAAGGTATCATTTCTGACCAGTACCGAAGTACTAGCTACTGAGCTGGTGATACCCTAGGGGACTAACAGTCCACCATCAGTTGCATCGACTCAGTGGTAGTAAAATAAAGTGTGATACATTTCATATCGATTTTTGTAAATGATACACCCAAGACAAAAAAGTAAAACGCTATCAGTCCATGTTAGCAATAACATATAAAAAACTAGCATTATCCTCCAAAAAGTGCAGATGAAACACATCAAAATACAAATATGGCATAATACAAACAACAAAAACAGTAGACAGCTCACATATTCTGACTAGGTACAGACTACGAATTGACGAACAGCATCCAAAGCGCTGTTCCTTTTTAAGGTTTTGTCAAGTGCTCTTACAGATTTTGTGTCATGAATTGATGCACCATATCCCTTATAATACAGACACCTATGCTAATTGCACTACTTTATTTATAACCTTTAGTTGACTTTTGTTTGAGAAATATTTTTCATTATTGCCGACAACTCCTTTTATTCTTAGCAGCTTCCTGTGGTATTAAGAATCTCTATCCTTGCTCTTTGCAGTTAGTTACAACCCTTGGCATGTTAGTACAATAAAATTACTATCTTATGTCTGATTGGCATATAAAAATATCCTAATATATACATCTCGCGAAAGGATCAGTAAAAATTACACTGCTAAATTTTTTATCAGATCAGTATTAATTAATTAATTACCACCTTTTTATTTATCGGGCCGATCAGAATTATTTCCTCACCCCGCAATTTTATAGCACCTGTAAAATTTTGCTATTTATTATTTTCTTTTCATAAAACGCTACCAAAAATGTATTATTTTACTTGTATGAAACATGTGAAACGTTTATTTATTTATTTATTATAAAAAACTAAAAATTATAATATACTTATTAATACATAAGTGTATTATTATGTTTTCAGTGGACGTTAAATGTTTATATAAAAGTTTGATATAGAATCAGGATAAAAACCTTACACATCGCGTCGCCTTGCCCAATGTTAATATTGTAGAGCTGATATTATACGTTATCGGAAGAAATTGCGGCACTATGGCTTTGTAGAGGGTCAGTAAAATGTAAGACCGCGAGCCCGCCAATGCGAACGGTCTAACATTTTTCTTACCCTCTAAGAAACCATAGCGCCGCAATTCTTCCGATAACATTTTTATCTTACTTTCTAACGACCTTTTTACTAGAAAAAAACAAGCTTCGTTTGCTTCTCGCGTATTTGATTGACCTAAATGCAGAAAACAATTGACCAGTTCGGTCAAGCTTTTCTACAACAGCGTTTGTAAAATTCTTCTCCAAATATGAATTGCATCGAGATCACTTGTTTATTAACAGGTTAATACTGACGTTTAAAATCATTTAGAATTATAGTTGCCATTTCATTTTGTTTTATTGTCTTTTCCGTGTTCATTTTCTTGCCTTGGGTTTCTTCCTTGCTTGCTTTTGCAAATCTTTTCTATGTTTACACTCGCACGTGCTACAAATGTGTGTAAATCGATCGAATACACTACTATACGTCATGGAAAAATTAAGCAGATACGAGATCTGATTGGCTGTTACTGCCATTTCGGACTGTATTTTTCCCAACCCTCTAACGGCTTATTCATTAATAAATTTACAATCTACTATGATTATTTGGACGCAATTTCTTGGCCAATCAGACCGTCGCTTTTACTCGCAAAGTAAGATAAATATCCGTATTACGACAATAGCACACTGAGTAACTTATCATATCACCTCACAATCTCATCTCAGACGTGCAACCTTAATTTTTTGGTTAGAGGTTATAGGTATACTTTTTCTTTTACTATTATTAAATTTCGATTTGCTATTTAGGTATTTCTTTGGATATAGAGTTTCCAATTATCTTAACATATCCGTTTTTGTAAAGTCGATTAGAAGATAACATCTACAGTGAATAAAATATTACGGGTTGAAAGGACCATAGAGTCCGACGAAAAGCATGTAGATATTTTCAATGCCAGGGTAGTAGAAATATTGATGCAATGTTTCAATTTTTTGACGCTGTTTATATTTTTGGACTTAGGTCATAGCAAATCGTCAACCAAGCTCGCATACCAAAAGACAACAGAGTAAGCCTGAAAATAAAAACCAACACAACTCAAAAACTAAAAACACAAAACCTATAAAAAGGGTTAAACTAGTGCTCCAAAAGGGTAAAAAGTTCCTACTTCTTCTTAAGGCACCCGTCCTATTACTAAAATTATCCTGCAGTCCTTTGTTCACAACAGAACTATGTAGGTCTTATACGTAACTGGCTGACAGCATTGCTCATAAGGTGAATGTAGATTGAATCCACACTAGTACCAAGCTTTAACTTTTTACCAGTGGTTAATAAGTTATCCAAAAGGAATTTCTTTTCTGAATTTCATCCGCCGTTTATTATCCACGCCATGACAATTATTAAATGAAAGTTTTTGTGCAGTTAACTGCTTTCAAAACTATTGTCTGAATAAAAATACAACCGAAAAATACATTCTAATGTCAAAAATTATAAACAAAAATAGCAAATGAAAAATTGATCCGTTCACACTTTAAATGTTTGAATGTATAAGTTACATATAAGCCTCTTACCTTGATGAATAGTTGTTGACAAATTGACTCTATAACACTGTTATGCTTTCAGTTATCATTTGATACATTGACAACCATTGGCTAAACAGGGTATATGATAAGATCTCTCTCATAAAATATATGAAAAACCCTTTACAAAGTTTTATAAATGCGTCGCATTTCTTATTACGCATAAATAAAGGAAACTAATTCATAAAGTTCACAAAAATGTGGTCGATGTCTATCTACAATTCGACATTAATAAACAAATAAATAAGTAAATTTATTAGAGACCTAATTGTTCAGAGAATAAAGGAAAGGTGTTTCCTGTGATAACTCAATTGTCAATGCGCATTGCGCAAACACTCCGAAATACCCCCAAAAATATCATTTCAAGATAACCTTGACCTTTGACCGTAAGGTTAAAGTTCTTAGGAACATTTTGTGAAGATCCCAAGTCAATATCTCTAATAGTTATACAGGAATTATAGGAATATATATTATATCTTTGATGATTCATGGCTAATAACTTCGGTTGAGTTCTCCAAATATATTCTTAATAGGTTTTGACTTGCCGAGTGTTTTATATTTGTTCAGCTCTCTTTTTACCACTTTTGAGAAACGACAAAAAAATTAAAATTACCGAATCAGGGTGAACAACTCATATAACGAGTCGTCCGATGAGTTCTTTCCAATGTATTACAAGTAACCGACAACAAAAAAAGTTTCGTCCATTATATTTGAAAAGTAATCTCTTACAGTTTTCGAGAGATATTGATGAAAAAGTTTAAGGTGAAGGTCACAGTGACTTTGAACTTGAAACATGTTGTAGGATTATAGTCCCTTGATCATGACTTATGGTTTTCGAGAAAAAAATGCATGTCAATTTTTCAAGAGGCGATAACTCATGTACGGAGAACGTGAAATTTTCGACCAGAACGTTACTAAGTTGTATTCCGCTACACTCAAAACCAGAAAAATATACAAAAGATGGCGTTGACCTTTCACTAAGTGCCCAAGGTCTAGGTCAATGGTAATGGGAACATAAAGCAATTTTGATAGAACATGTCAATTTTCAAGAGGAGGTAACTCGTGTAAGGAGTCGTTGAAATATTGATCAGGGAAAAGGGTTAGCTGTCTCGTAAAATAGTGTCGACAAGATTATACTAGTAGTTGATCGATATCATATACCAAAATTTGCAGAAAGTAGCGGAAAATAAAATAAATATATATAATAAAAACAAAAACTGGAAAATGTCCGTGGTTCTTTCCATTAGGAAATTGAAAGCCCTAATAAGATATTTCCACGGGAATTTGAAAGATCTTAATTAATAAATAATAAGTAGAAAAATACAGTTACACGTAACAATACATTTTGTATACCAAAATACATAAACACCAATCTCTGACATGTCTTTATATACTTGAGAAATACCAAAACTTTATTTTATAAACGTAACTTTGTAGTGAAATTTCAAAGAAATTAGCCGACTGGCACAACAGTTTTATAAAAAAAAATCGCCCCAATTTACCTGCTTACCCTTATCAAAAACGATAGACAACCAGAGCACAAAAATCAGTGTCAAAATGTTTTGATTAGGAATAAAAACTGAAAGTATAAAAAAGGTGATCAATTGTATCATTACTTCCAATTTATTTTATCATGGAGTCGATATAATGGTAATTCATATAAAAAAGATGGTGTAAGAGTCCCAGTGCGGTGGATTTACAACATAGTTATCGAGAAGTGAGAAAGATTGTCTCTTAGTCTTGGTTTTTAACATGACAAAACCTTTATGCACATATAGTATTCAAATTCCATTTATGTACAGGTATTTGTATATGAACCTTTATCTTAATACTTTGGCTTATTTCAATTTATTATTTTGATCCCACAAAACACCTGTTGTTAGAAAGCATGAACAAATTAGAACAAAATGATAGTTGAAGTATAAAGATATAGCATTTTTGAAGTATAAAGGTGATGTAACATTTAGCTTCTAGTTGTGCCCACCCATCCACCCGGCATTGCCAATTAAGTGAATTTTTTTTTGCTAAGTCATTTTGCTGAAAATTTTTCTGTTTCGTTATGAACCCCTATTCACTTTCGTGTTGCTGATTTCTCCTTTGTACTTTGGAGTTTTGTATTGATCGATTGTTTTTGGTTCTATTCGTCTCCATTGCTTTTCTTTCCATTCATGATCTGGTCTTTTACCTTTTAATATATAAACTATGAGGAAAATTCCTATATTTTTTATGCAAAGATAATACCTGTTGACAAGTGATCTATATCCGTATATCTTCAATTTAATATGAAAACCTGACCTTGACAGAAAATAATGACCTTTTAATAACCGCACCGCCATACTCTGAATCGGTCATTAAAGATAATGAAATTCATATACAGTGATTAGAGTATATATGATACCTGGAATAGATGATATCAGTTGCTTTTAAGGTGTTAACTTACATTTCAGTATTTTGTTATTACTTTTATTTACACAAAGTGCAGACAGGTCGTATCTTAACCGAAAAATGTTTAAAGGTTAAAGTGAACGATGTTTATTTGACCAACACTTGAAAAAAGTGAAAGCACATCTATAAACATTTTAAAGGAGTAGGTACTATAAGGGTTGTTTTTGGCCCCAAATTACGTGAAATTTTTTAAATGGACATAAAATTAATACCTATGCTAAACGCAAAGGTTAAATAACTTCCATTTCAAATGTTATAGTGCACGTGTATCAGTAGTGACGTCATGAAAATCTGCGTAAATCTTGAATTTTCTCAATTTTATCAATTTTTGTATGTTTTCTGGAGGGTTTTTACATTCGAAAGTGTTGAGCGCATTTGTGTTCAGTCAAAATATTTCAATAATATTGTTAGACAAATAAAAGTACACAACATATACCAAAATTAAGATTGAACAACAATTGCGCTCTATATTAACACAGGCAAAAACCACATGAAAAATTGTGTTTTTGATCTATTTTTCGTTACTACTTCTGATTACGCCATGTTTATCATGCCATAATAACCTTAAAAGAACTTTTTCATGAAAACATCAATCTGATTTAAAAAGTTAAAAAATTAGAATATATAATAAGCATAGGAAATTGTACCTGGCACGTAGTTCATATTTTTGGGCCAAAATGGGACCTTACCGTACCTCCTCCTTTAAAGTATAAATCGTTGCACGCACTAGCTTAGTGATAAATTTTAGACTACGGAATGGATTTGCTTGAAGTTATGGAACAAGTCAATGGTTTTGGTTGTGTTTAATACATCATATCGATCTATCAAATCATGATAGAATTTCTGGAGTGACAATAATAACACAGGCTGAACATAGCCCTGACCAAGTAGTTTTTTTTTGTGACATAGCCAAGCTCTGATTAGAAAATCACTGTACAAATCACAGGCACGACAGTATCAACTGTGAAATGTAGACACCATACGCAGGGGACGTAGGTAAATTACTACTCAGAAAGGGAAAGTTCACAATTGGAAAGTTAAAGTCATCACGTTTGTCATAAGTTAGATTTCAATCGTCCATTGTTGTCTTTATATAAGTATAAGCATGAAGCAGAAGTGACCAAAATGGCCGAAATAAAAAGTCAAAATCATCTACTGACAGAGCTCTGAATGGCTCTTGCGAGACTGAACTCTTTTCATATTTTGA
>JAOXYH010764007.1:0-12734 GCA_028566455.1 Botula fusca | reverse complement strand
TATAGTTACAACATTCCATGTTCTTTAAAAGATCATAACTGTGCATTGCTCATTAGTAATGCTAAAAGGGAGAAAGAATGTGAATTTGTAATTGGGTATACAACAGATTTTGGACACAACCAAACTCAAAAAGAGGAAAATAAAAGGAATTCCACTGATACTCTAGACAAAGCTGATATATTTGTAATTAGCAAAATAAAATTAAAACGATATGTTGCATTTCACGTAAAAATGTACTTTCAGGACAATACCATTTTCCAATGCTTCTCATACTCTTTCAAAAGCAGTTATACGATAATAATGGTCTCCCAAAGTTTTGGCCACTAATGAAATAATACTTAAAATTGCCGTGTTTTATTGAATAAATCTACAGAATACACCCTCATGCAGAGCTCTGTCCGCAGATGGATTGGCTCACTATTTCAGTCAATTAGGAATATCCGACGTCTACAAATTTCTGGTAATTATTATAGTCTTCAAAGTTTTGCCCCTGGAATGTCAGATCATCACAAGTCATAAATTTACAAACTCTGCGTATCCGATGCCTCATAACCAGTATATAATGTATGAAAGGGTCGGATGGACCTCAATGGCGTATGTGTCAACAAAACGCTCCTCGTATTTTATGAAATTTATGTTTACATAAGGAGCAACAGTTCTGAAAACAGGTCAGCTTAGTAGGAAACTTTGAGAAAGATTTGACCTAAGTTAGACACTAAAATCGTCATAAATTCAAAAAGTCTGTTGGATTTGGTCCTATTGATTGAGTTAACCGCCATATTGTGATTGACAATCTTGAGATTAACGTGTGACCACATAATGCCACCTAAATACCAGATAAAAAATATGCAAGATATTGGTGGTTGCTTCGAGAAACTGCATATCCATGTGGACTCGGAATTTGCTAATGTAAAAAGAATGTGGAATTTTGAAGGTCGACTTGCAATGATGGAGTCCCATGCTGAACATTTGAACACCGAATTGCAAGAACTGCATAATGCCCATTTACCGAATCTAAGGAAAGACTGGCCCAAAAGATTCGGAAGGAAAATATAAATATGTTGAAGCTAGAGTTATGGGGCAGAGAGTGGAACATCAGTCTGAAAGGCATACGACGCAAAGATGGTGAGACTCAGAGGAAGACAGCTACTACGGTAAGGCCGTTTTTGGTAGACCAGCTACAGTTCTCAAAGGATGATGCATCCACTATGCTGTTCATTGCTGCTTACCGGCTCAAATCTTGATCGTTTGGGAAAACCGATCATCTTGAGTCTATCCAATCTAATGGATCGCGACAATTATGGCTGCCACAACTACAGTCTTAGTCGCGAAGTCCCGATTCGGTGTTGCTCTTGGCCTCCTACCCTCGATAGCGAAACGGCATGGAGAAATGTTGAAGAAACGCTTTGAAATGTCAGAGGAGGACAGAAAGAAGTTCAAAATGAGCCCTTTTTTGATCTGGTACCAAAGAAGTGCCAGTAATGAAGTGTTCATTAAAAATTTTAAAAAACATGTTATATAGTGTTGATTTCCACAGTATAGAAAAACAAACTAAATAAACGTTTTGCTATTGTTTAATTAAACTATATTAGGTAGTCTAACCAAGGAAAAGGTGGTGATGAGAAGTGTCAAAAGGGGATTCTGCCGCACTCCCCATTTTCAAGTGTAAATCCTGCATAGGGATCCCAACCCAAGACGTGAAATGCAAAACGCGTCGTGTTCCAATTGGCTTTAGGGTAAATACAAGTATACAATGGTAGACACCTTAAAGGGAGGTGTATCACAAAATGATATAAATAAAAGGATGGCAACGGGAACAATATCATGGAACCGTTCGCAGATGTCTCCTAGGAGAATTAGGAGGAGATGGATGATAGCACCCCAGTCCCAGCCCAACTCCCCAAAAGCAACAGTGCTACAGCAACCCCCAGATGGCAACTATGGATAAGAGAACCCGTTTGTGCCGCATGGAAGAGAAGTATCAACGCTTTGAGCATGATACTACAACAGAACCCACAACCTGTGGCACCCCACTGAAGAGGAAGAAGGGACAGTTCTGCAGGATTAAACCGGGAAAGACTGGACTCTGCTAGAGACAGAGTAAACAACCACGCCAGCAGGAGGATGAGGAGGACACCCCAATCGGAGGTAAGATCGTGGTCAAAGAGACCATTAAGGAGCTCCGACAAATCGCGAAGAAGGACGGTTTGAAAGGGTATAACAGACTTCCCAAGGAGAAGTTGGTTTAAATTCGTGAGGAGAAGACCACCCATAAATTTACCCGCGAAGAGGTCTTCACCAAGAAGGAACTGAAGATCATCGCCGAAAGACATGGCATCACCAAGTACTCCCGACTGGGGAGAGCCGCCCTAACCGAGCTGGTGAAGCGACATCGAAAATGCCGTATGGTGAATGGTGTATTTGACAGTCACCGTTGGATGGCTTAAGCAGCTTGAATCGTTTTTTTTTTGTTTTTTTTCAGGTAAGCAACGGTGCCATCTCCAGTAGCACCTTCTGCCCTCGCCCAAAAACAAGGTTTCAAGGTGAAGCTAGTGCTTAAAGTGGAGTTGGTCAAAACTAACCCCGCGACGGGAATGAACACATACGTATATCCCTACTTCAGGTCAGCAGTGGCAACGATCATCTCAGCAGACCTTGACTTCGAGATTGCAGTCATGACAGGGACGGTCAAGGATAATATTGAAAAGTACATGCCAGAGGGCAGTGGATGGACCTTTGGCCACATCGAGGAACTAAAGATCCACCTCGACAAATTCAAACTTCTCGAGGGGAGGTCTTTCATACCACTCCCACAGAAGCTCACACAAAAGAAAGCAATCATCAATATGAGGAATGAGGATAATCGTCGCTTCAGGTGGGCAGTGTTATCGGCGCTACACAATACCGAGGTGGATCGGAAATTAACAGCAAATTTTACAGCAAACTCCGCGACACCAACATCAGCGACGAGGACTATGCTCACGCCCAGCGTGTGCTCAAGGAATTCGGTGTCAGACGGGACTACCAAAATCTCTTCATGGAAAGATATGTGGCCGCGGTGGAAGATGTCTTTGAGGACTTTAGGGATATATGCATCGAAATTTACAAGCTTGACCCCGCACACTACTTCACAGAAACATTACCCACAGGAGGTTTTGAATGGGTTGAACCAGAGGAGTTTGAAAACAATTTAGACTATCATGAGTATGTGACCTCGGTGGAATGTGACCTCGAGCATCCTCAAGAGCTCCACGACGCCCATAACGACTACCCTTTCGCACCGGAGAATGTGGAGATCGACCGAGCACGCAAACTAATGCCCCATTTGAACAAGCGCATCAAGTATGTTCTAATCAACTGCAACCTCAAGCAGTGCCTCTCCGAGGAGTTGGTATTGGAGAAAGCCGATGGGATCATTAGGTTCAGTCAATATCCATGGCCCAAACCGTACATCGATTAAAAACACCAGCCTCAGGGCCGCCGCCAAGACCGACTCTGAGAAGGACTTTTTCAAGCTGATGAACAAATCAGTATTCGGCAAGACTATGGAGAACATCCGCAAGAGGGTTGATGTTCGGCTGGTGAGCAACGAGGATCAGTCGCTGAAATTCGTGACCAAACCCAACTTCGACCGCCGGGTCGTCTTCAACAAGAACTTGGCAGCCGTCCACATGAAGAAGACCAAGCTCAAGTTCGACAAGCCCGTCTACTTGGGAGAGTGTATCCTGGACGACTCAAAGATTCTGATGTACGACTTCCACTACGGTTTCATTCGGAAGACGTACGGCTGCAACGCCCGACTGCTGTTTACCGACACCTACAGCTTGGCATATGATATCCAGATCGACGATTTCTACAAGGACATTGCTCCTAACGTTCAGGAGAATTTCGACACCTCAGACTACCCGCCCAACCAGCCCTCCGGAATTCCAAGGGGTGTGTTTATGCGAGATGCCCTACCATCCATCCCGAGACCCATCGAATGGGGCATCTTGAATCATGTCGATTGTGATGAACCTGGCACCCACTGGATGTTTTGGTACTTCGATCACTTGTTTGTGTTTGGCAAGTCATTCCATCAACCCATCTACCAATTCCTGAGCAGGACCCTTGAGAAAGGCTTCTTGAAAGAAGATATCCTCGAGCTTTTGTCCATCAAAGACAAGTGCCCACCTCACTGATCAATGTGGTAGACGCCCTACCCCGCCATCCCAACCAAGCGGTATCGAAGCGTTTTTCCTTGAGGAGGGGAGCAATGTACCAGACCAGCGCCAACTCTACCCGACTCGCAAGAACTTCATGGTGTTTGGCGACTTAATGCTGAGTAAGCAGAACATATGCGAAGCCTACTACGTGCGAGGTCGCCACAACGTCGACTGTTTCTGCCTGCGTCAGAACTACTTCAAACTGCCCCCGCAATCGATCCGGGAAAATGCCAACTTCATCTGCCTCTTCCAGCAAGACGCCAAGAATCTCGATCACATCCATTGCGATCATTGTACTGATCTCACCAAGGAGTAATTCAACGCCTTTTGTCAGCGTTGTTGGTCTGAACCGTCTGAATTTGTCACCATCAATCTCACGAGCATCAAGGCGAACGGAAAGTACCGATGCAAATTAGATGACGTCTATCGAGTTTAAGCTAAACAATGGATTCTCGACTCAGATATGCATTTCTGACGAATCAGATTATGTTGGATGAAGGACATGAAGTCTCCATCAAGAGCGATAAGGACTACTTCCTGCACTTGTTCCTCAATTAACGCCCGCAGTGAGCGGTGCTCTGTGGAACACTATTTCAGCCACCTGCGTGATATTTGCCCCGCTGTGGGTGAGTGCGAGTGTCGATGCCGACACCGCTTCCATGACGATAGTCACTGTGATAAATGTGGGTTCTAAATCATCCAGCCCATCCATCACGGTGGAGGCTACTTCAGCTCGTGGAATGCCTGCGGTCGGTACGGGTAGGTAAAGCGCAAGTCTTCCCACCAGTCCCAGTGCACCGACAAGACGTCCCGCAGTCATCAATTCACCGCCCTTTGCCAACCCAATGAGCAGTTTTGTTTTCTAACCTGAACCACAATGAAGAAGAAGCATCTGAAATGTATTGCTAGAACCAGACGAGGTCGCCAGTGCAGTGCGCCTTGCCAACCGGAAAAAGACCTATGCGTCAGACACTTGAACCAAATAATGAAGGGGCGTACGGTTAAACGATCCAATCTCTTAGAGGCATTCAAGTTCAACGCTTAGGAGCGTTCAATCCCAAAGCCTCCAACGCCTAGGGGCGTTCACTCCCAACGCTTCCAACGCTTAGGGACATTCAAGCTCAACGCTATTCAACCCTTAGGGGCGTTGAACAGCGTTAGATGCTATAAATAAATGATGTTCATCAAGATCACTGATCCCAAGCAGTGTGAAGCGCTCGCCATGGAGTTGCATGAAACCAAGCGAAACATCCAAGCCAGTTACTAACAGCATCACTTTGACAAGCTATGACTCACTCTCGACCTCTCCAAAGTGTTTAAACCCGTGGTTGAGGATTAAAAGGAGGCAGCCTCTCAGATCACTAAAGAGATCGAAGACATTCCAGCTCCAGTACTAGCACTTCCCTCACCTCTGGAGTTTTGCCGATCCATTACCCATCAAAGAAGCAACAGCATCTACCCTTGAACCTCGAGCAACAGAGTATCTCCAACTCGGCATGACCCCCAACGCCGACCACACATTTGGACTGCGTTCTGAAGACAATCACATATTCATTGGAAGCAAACCTGTCACCTTTGATGGAGATAATATCTTCGTGGTTGTAGGGTTCATGTGGTTTGTGGTAACTCATCGTCAAGAAACGACCCGACCCCTCAACGTACGATGCTGACAATTTGGGTATGCGGGCATACTGCGGATCTCGAACGCTATATATCAAGGCGACTCTTCCCTCTCCGGGACCAAAGAAATTCACCAAGAAAATGGCGACTCACAAGCGAACTAGGTCGAACAACATCATCACACTCAACTTGAACATCATCTCCGGCAGATGCATCGCTAACATTCACGACTTCGTCAAACGCTATAAATAAATACATTATGTCTGACATACTTAAAATCACTGAAGGATTGTCTTTCTATGAAAGTCTTCAGGAATACCAGGTTCAAGAATACTACAAAACTCAACAACGAAGGAGAAATACGGATCATCATCGAGACGCATGATCTGTACCTTCATCCAGCCGAGAGTTATCACTTGGTAGAAGGGCGAGTCCAAAAGAACGATGGAACCGGATACTCCAATAGAGATCTTGTGTCTCTAGTTCACAATGGTATCATGTACCTCTTCAGAACCATCGGCTACATGCTCTCCGAGCAACAGGTCGAGCACATCAACAATCTAAGTGTTGCCACCACCATGCTGGGAATGCTAACCTATCCCGATGACTTCTCCAAATCACAAGGCCTCAATCAACTGTGGAACAAAGACTCCTCGGCTGACGCTGCTGCTGACAACAACGGGTTTGAAGTGCGCATTGGACACATCATCACCAAACCAACACCAAGAGATCGTTTTCGTGCGTCATTTCCCTGAAACACATTTTTGGTTTTGCAGACGATTACAACAAGATCGTGTATGAATTCATACATGAACTCTCACTCGCGTGCGATTCAAATGACAATGCCATCCTGAGGGCTGCCTCCGTCAACGAAATTGCCAAAATCAACCTAACTAAGGTCTCCTGGTTCGTCCCCCACCTCAATCCCTCTGACGACAACAAGCCTAAGTTGCACAAGACCATCGAAAGCAAAACCAAGATCAACCATGAATTTCGCATAAGACAGTGTGATTTCATAGCCGTTCCCCAAACCATACAGTTCAACTGACGACTGAAAACCAGGAGCGGACTCCAGAAGCCTAGGTGGATCATCATTGCCTTCCAGACCAACAAGAGTAACAATCTGACCAACAATGCAGCCGTGTTCGATAATTGTTGATGAGGAACATTCATGTCACTCTCAACGCCGAACGCTATCCCGCCGTAAACTTCAACGCCGTTATCACTCAGAAAAAAATCGCTAAAGTGTACAAGGAAGCTGCAGACTTCCGCAAAAGTTCTACAAAAATGGACACACTCCTCAGTAACAGTAACATCAACCCATCCGACTTCATCTACTTGTATCCCCTGTTCGTCATTGATGTGAGTCATCAGTCCGAGCGATTGAAGGAGTCCACCGTGGATATTCAAGTCAGGGCCGAATTTGTACGCAACGTTCCAGCCGACACCGAGGCGTGCGTTCTCTTCATCTCCGACCACATCCTTCAGTTCGAATCCGATGGCCAGAAAATGAACGTGGTCTTCTAAACATAAATAAACAGCACTTTCTTGCAGCGAATCGCTAACAATACAAACCCAAGGCAGGGGTTTTCCTTCATCGTCCCTGGAAACGATAGTCGCACCCTCGCCCGCTTCAATCCAGCCCTCCAATTGCGGGAAGGAAAGTGCTGTGAGATGGCGAACCTGGAAATCTAATACTCCATCCCCAACATCCATGCCGGTAGCAATGCCGTTTTCTATGGAGGTACCGATTTGTTTTTCATCATGCTGAGCACCAGTTCCTACGTTATCGACGACATCATCAATGAGATTCAGCGACAACTGCGACTCAACAGACACAAAGCTAAGATCTTCATCGATGTCAATCGCGCGGCGCTGAGAGCTACCATAACCCTGGCCATAGACTATCAAGTTGACTTCGATGTCGATAACACCGTGTTGGGATTCGAGCGCCAGCTCTACACGTACGACAGACGTACGAACGGTTACACAGAAGATAAACACATTCTGAATATCAGCAGCATCAACAGCATTCTCGTCAACAGCGACATCATCAGTGGAATTATTTCAATGGATCGCAACAATCCGTCACCTACAGCTTCCCGGTCGTCGATTCAGGTATGAAGATTCTCCAAAATTCCCGAAACTTGGTATATTTACCCGTAACACTGGGAACAATCAATCGCATGCACTTACCTCACCGATCGAGGCAGCCATCCCATCGACCTCCGGGGCGAACACCTTACCATTCGCTTTCATCTTCGCGAAATATAAATAAATGGATTATCAAGAGTACGGTTTGAACTTGACGAAAGGTCAGGCAAACAAACTTCAACGCGCCGCAGAGAATGGATGTCCTTTGAGAATCCAATTGTCCCATGCCAACCTGAGAGGTCGACAGATTCAAAAGATCGCCAAGCTGTTGCAGAGTGGTAAAGGTGGTATGATCTTTGAACTAACCGCTACCCAAGTCAAAAACAAGCAGAAACTTATTGGATTCCTACCCATGCTGGCCGCTCTGGCGGTACTTCCCATGCTGGCGAAAACCGTACTATCCGCTTTGGGAGTTGGTGCGCTGAGTGGATTTGTTGGTTCAGCCATCAACAAGCCTCTAGGATCAGGATTGTACACGAACACGAAGCGTGATGGAAAGGTCTGCTGTGTCAGCGTTCAAGGTAAACCTCAACCGCACGAATTGTCCAGAGGGATGGCTTGTATTCGAAGCAAGGTCAGCGATTTGTCAAAGGTTTCGGATTGATCCTAGGATCCAACAGCCCTTCAAAAACGTTCTTTCCCTCCTTGACATGCTCCTATAAATAAAGGGCGATGAATTAGATTACGACTACGACAGACGAGAGCTGAACATGTCGAAGAACAACTCTATGAAGAGGTTAAAAGGTATGAACGAATGCTGGGGATCTACAACTGAATGGACAAGGTAGTGTCCATAGCACTTGGTGCGTGTTCCATTAGCAATCTGGCGTTCACCAGTGGTACCGTTGGTTCAATTTTGACTGGTATAGGTGCCATGGCCTCCCTTCCCCTGCGGTCTCTAGCCTACTTGAGTGTCACCGCTACGATGGTACTCTCGTTGATCTCAAAGCGTAAAGTTAAAAAGAAACACCGTGATTCCTTGCGATTGGCGAGATCCAATAATTGCCGACGACGAGCAGATAAATGATGCCGAATTTGGAAAGATTGTCACCTGTTTGAAAAACTACTACGATGAAAAAGATCAACTTCGACCACATTTAGGGATGACCTAACTGCGCATGCGCCATAAAAACGCCTCATCACTTCGCTACGCTGCGCTCAAGGCGACTAGTGACATTTAAGGAAATTTTATAACCCCATCCCAAAATTGTTTTGGTTCTTACTTCCCCACAAGTTCGTAAGAAACTGCTTGGTCTTTTTGCTTACCTTGGAACCTGTACTTCTCACGAAGGCCCTTTCCAAGGGTCCCTAGTCTCTGTTGAGTCCGGTGCAGGCACACACCCTAGTCGTGTCTCCTTCTGTGGATTTCAAGGCGAGCACCCTACTCTTCCCAAACTTGCCTTCCACTTCTACCACCTCCAGGATTTTGTAGATCACCCCAGTTGGGAGTTAATTCCTCTTCATCGGCTCCAGGCTCTGGTCTTTCACATTTCCTGGAAGACGTCATCGCTGAAGTAGTCATCTAGTACGAAAGCCATATTTTTATTTACCCAAGGGCCAATCGGAACACGATGCGTTTGCATTGCACGTCTGGGGTTGGGGTCCGTATGCATGATTTACATTTTTGATAACAGTCCTTGCCTTCCAAAGTTTTGGTCCCTAGCATCGCTGACGAGTAACTAATTTACGAAATATACACATCCGATGCACCAAAATCGGTATGATGTGTATCACATTTTGTTTTACTACCACTGAGTTGATGCCACTGCTGGTGGACTGTTAATCCCCGACGGTATCACCGGCTCAGTAGCTAGTACTTCGATACTGGCCCCGAGATGATATTCAAATTAAACGCGTTAAAATTCCCCAAAATTTAATAAAGTTACGGAGTTATCTCCCTCACGCAAAGCTCTGTGCGTAGATGGATTTGGCTTCCTATTTCGGTCATTTTGGCATATTCTCGCTTTTACACATTTTTTTTTACCCTTGAAAATGGGGAGTGCGGCAGAATCCCCCTGTCGACACAACTCTGATAGACAGTATTTAATCCTTGGTTAAACTTTAACCTTAGGACAAAGACCGCAGAAAGTAGAATGTTTAATAAAAATGTATTAAATTTAATTTATTAGTTTTAGTACTAGTTTGCCTAAAGGATTATTATATTAATATAGTTTTTTTTTTAATTTGCATTTTAATAGTAAATTTTACACAAGGTAGATGTAAATAAGTCTATTTTTCAGCGGAAAAAAAATCAGAAAAAAAAACAAAACAAAAAGGTCGCAAAAGTTAAAAATAAATAAAACATATCTCAAGGTGTCAAGCATATCGTTATATTTATCTATTTGTTTTATTTCATAACTTGTAAACCAAGCGCTGATGATAATTGCTTTTGAATTACTTCCCTATGCTTTTATATACACGAGCAACATGTGCTTTGTCAAAAGCTCAAGAAAAAGAACACTGTGTATTAATACGTCAGAATAAAACAGTAATGGCTGCGCCCATATTATAAGTACACCATGCAAATGCAGAACAAAAAAAGAGTAAACAAACTGGTTTTATCAAAATATGAGAACATCAAAAGGTAAGGGGTCCTGTGTGATGATAGAGAGTAAAGCCCTGTGTATATATCTTTGATAAAATACAATTACACTCGGAAGATTTGATTACGTTTAGCTTTGGTTTTGCGTGTCTGCGTTTTGATTTAATGTAACCAGTGGGTGTTTTCCGAAATAAGAATTAGACTGGTAATTTTATTCGACACGGTCCAACAATAATCCAAAACAGGGGCGTCGTTGATCATTGTTTATGCCAATAGCAAACATGAGGGATGACTTTGTATCCTATTTGATATGGATGAGCTTGACCATAGATGTATAAACCCATAATCATGTTTATACATCTATTGTTTGACCATGGAGGTATTATAGTGACACTTTAATACCGCCATGGTTTGACTTTCTTGCTCGCACCTAACAAATTCATATTAATTGGAATGACGTTAAATGGTTTAACCATTCATTTGGAGATCCACTTGACTGAATGGGGATTGGGTTCAAGATTTGTTTAAGGAAAGCGGGATAGGATATGAAAATATTTGTTTAAAAAAGAAGAACAAACAAATATTCTACTTGGATCAGATAATTTACATCATTTGTTCTTGTTGCTTACCCCGAGAGTTGTTTATAGCTATGTTCATTCTATAAATTAATATATATTTACTGACACATTTGTTATATTGTAATCTATCATGACCTCGTTAACAATAGGGTCAGTAAACTGCAGAGATCTATCTTCAGATGTTGTAAAAAGAAGAGATGTATTCAATCGTTGTAGTAAACTGTTTGATATATCTGTATTTATAGATACTCATTGTTCGAAAGAAAAGGAAAATCAACGATTGGCTCAATTGAGTTATAAGGGATTTTTTCATTATTTTTTCTTCATTATTTTTTTTTTTTCATTATTTTTTTCATTTTTTTGTTCTTCTTCCAGTAACAGCAGAGATATTGCAGTGTTAATTAAAAATTCTTTTCAATATAAAGTACATAAAACTTTAACACATGGAGGTGGTAATTATCTTATTCTTGATATTTCTATCCAGGATCAGAGGTTTACCTTTGTATCTGTATATGGACCATCTGAGGATGATACAAAAGTTTTTGAACTGTTCTAAAGAAAAATTATCTCGATAGAAAATACATCATTTATTACTATTTGGTGATTGGAATGTGGTTTTAGATTATAAAAATGAAACTTTCAATTATATTAGAGAAAACAGTGAAAACTCCAAACAAAAACTGGCTCATGTAATGAAAGGTTGTTGACCTGCATGACATATGGAGAATTTTACAACCTGAAACACACAGATATACATGGCGAGGTACTTTTGGTAAGCAAGGTCGACTTGATTACTTTTTAATTAGCTCAGATTTAATGTCATTTGTAAACAATACTGACATTGGGGTAAGCTACAAGTCGGATCACTCTTTAGCTAATCTTGAGTTAAAATTTAATAATCAGACACGAGGACCAGGCACATGGAAATTTAACAATACTTAACTGTATGATGGTGAGAATGTACAGAAGGTGAAGTCTGTTATGACATAGGTAATTAATGAATACTCAGTTCAACTAGTCCCTGGTGATATAGAAAATATAAAGGATATTGAATTTTTTATCATTAATCAACTACTATGGGAGGTTTTAAAAATGTAAAATTAGGAGAATAACTATTGGTCACACTTAAAAAAAACCAAGCAGAGTTAGAAACATTACTATAAAAAAGTCGTCGGCATATGAATTGGAAGCATCTGAAGCTGTACTGGGTGAGATACATGAAATCAGACATGGATTACAGGAATTTCGAGAGAAGAAAATTAGAGATATCATGGCAAGGGCAAAAGCAAATGGCAGGCAGAAAGTGAAAGGAGTTCCGGGTACTTCTGTAATTTGGAAAAGGGCCACTTTACTGAAACGCTGATTTCAAAACTAAAACTTGCAGATAATACAGCAATTTCGGATCTTCCAGCTATTATAAATGAACAAAATAACTAGAGGCTCACCTGGGCCTGTATCGTTCACCTGGTATACCTGGCCCTTTCAAGACTGTCTTGCATTTTCAGCTAAAATTAGCCAAAAACCGAAAAAAAGGTCAACATTTATGTTTAAAGTCCAGAAACTCATGTAAGGAGTCATCTGATGATTTCGTGGTATGGAGGGTTTTGTAATGCTTGACTTGCTGATCATTTTTGC
>JAOXYH010763897.1:0-12736 GCA_028566455.1 Botula fusca | reverse complement strand
CTGACAGTCATCATATCTGACAGCAATGTCATAGTTAGGTTGTGTAACACTATCAGCTATGACTAACATCTGTACCACTGTGTCCATCTATATATTCAAGTGATATCTACATCTGGCAAATATCATCTCATCCAGTATCTACATCTGGCAGTCATTAATTCCTTTGATATATCGAGGGGTTAGTGCCAAAAAGTCGTATCTGAAATTTTAGTGAAAATTAGTTAAGGTGTTCTAAACATAGGAAATTATCGCACAATTCATCCCTGTAATTATTAGATCAATCGGATTAAGTTTCGATTTTTAGTTGGTAAAAACTAAAAGGTATTATCTGAAATAAAATATCAAGTCGACTGCTAATTGATCGTACCTGACAAAAATTTTAATATGCACAGAAAGTATTAATTGTTTAATTGTTATTATGTGAACCAATATGTCTTATACTGAGATGCGACTTTTAAAATGTATAGTATAATTCAAATTAATTCCTTAGTGTGTGCCATAACACAGTATATACAGATAAGTTGTTTTGGCACTACATAATAATTTAAATAATATCCATGATATAATAGCTGTCAGAACTTATCAGCAGATAATGTGTTGCAGATGTTAAAATAAATATCAATGTTTTCTGACAGGAAACAGTAAATAGCGTTACGTGGTTTTGGTTCCAGATTTTTACATAAACAAAACATTAATAGAAGTGTATAGGTATTATCTGAAATGAAATGTCACAAGAAGATTGACAGTTAAGAAGAAATTATAAAAGAATTAAGGATGAAAAGTGAGTGGATAAGGTATGTATTTCATTTGTTTTTATATATTATTTAATTTTCTCGTTACAAGTTGTAATAAATACTGTTTTTGTTCTGTACTTCTACAATAAAATTATAATAATCCTTTAAAACGACTCATTTAAGCAACGGTATTTCCATTAAATCATTGTTTGATTTAAAATTTTAGAACCACCTGTGTTTCAAAAACTCATCTTATCATTTTCAGATTCTAAAAAACACCTGAAGAAGAAGTTGTAATACAGTTAAAATATAGGTAGGATTATTCTCTTTACTTAAAACGTAGCATTGATGGATGATTGGTGTTATACACCAAGTAATTGATCTTTCAAATATATCCTGGAGAGAAGTAATGACATGAACTCTAGCCTGTATTAGACAATCGCACTGAATTGTCCTTTAGATGTGCTTGTACACAAAATAACAGCCAACAGAAAGACTGTCACCCCAGTCGGACTTATTATTCTGATTCTTAGCTTACCAATCTTTGCTCTTGCTCCTTTATTCTGTGTGCTAAGCGAGAAAGCAGCAAATGCAGATTTTAAAGTCATAAGATTGACTTATCGTGAATAGAATCCACTATCTTTCTCATTTGCATAAAACGTCGGAAAACGAATATCGAAACAATAAGCCGAAAGAAATAATCCAGGAGATCATAGGTCCAAAACTTGGCAAAATAGAAATTACACAAAGAGAAATAATTGAAATAACAAGAACGGAATTTAGCACAAACACCACAAACATGAAGTACTAGAAGTCCCAATAATACCGGAAGTATCATGAAATGCTCCAGAAGGATAAGCATGATCTGCTTCTCTCATGGAACCTTACTAAATTTACATGAGAGAAGAAATTCGTTTTTATATAAATCTGATTTATGAAATAAAAGTGATGATTATATCTCAGTCTTTGTATTATGTAATCATATTGAAGAAATATAGTGTTGTTGGTATTTAATCATAACAATTACTGTATTTTCTATAAAAAAATACCAAAGCAGGACTAGACCATTATCTATGCAAAACATTGATATTAGGATTCAAATGATACCCTGCCCAATGTCATAATGTCATATTCCAGTTTGACAATGTATGTGCATATTTAGTACTTAGGTTGTCAATATTATCTTTATAGGTCAATAAGATGTCTGACTGCAACTGGTCATCTGACGAAGAATGGGATCAGGTATGTTTGTCATTAGAAAGCACAGTACCTACTGAAGTTACATAACCTACATCAATACTGTCTGAAGTTACTTCAGAAACTTCAAACCCATCCGAAGAAACAACTGCCACACATGAAACAGCTGGGTTCACAACAACAAAAGTGCCTTCTGAAGCCACTTCAGAAAATATGACTCCATCAGAAGTATCAGTTGCCACAAATGAGTCTTCTGGGATCACTACAGATAAAACAGTACCTTCTGAAGCCACTGTAGAACCTCTGACACCAGAAGAAGTTGCTGCTAGAAACGAGTCATCTGGAAACATAACAGATACACCATTGCCTTCTGAAGACACTACAGAAATACCGACATCAGAAAACCCCACTGGAACACAAGAGTCTTCTAGAGTCAAAACAGATTTACAAGTATCTTCTGAAGCCACTACAGAAACCCTTGCAGTATCGGAAGAACCCATCGCCTCACATGAATCCCCTGGGTTCACAACAGATGCATCAATGCCTTCTGAGGCAACTACAGAACTTCTGACACAATTAGAAGTAGCCACTGCCACATATGAGCAAACTGGGGTCACAACAAACGCAGCTGTACCTAGTGAAGCCACTAAAGAAATTCTGATGCAATCAGAAGTGACTGCTGCCCCACATGAGTTATCTGGGATTACAACAGATATACCTGTAACTTCTGAATCCACTACAGAAATTCAGACACAATCAGAGGACACCACTGCCAAACATGAGTCAACGGGGGCCACAAATGATGCACTAGTACCTACTGAATCCACTTCAGAAATTCTGACACAATCAGAGGACACCACTGCCAAACGTGAGTCAACTGGGGCCACAACTGATGCACCAATGCATACTGAAGCCACTACAGAAATTCAAACACAATCAGAAAAAACCACAGCTACACATGAGTCATCTGGGGTCACAACAGATGCATCATTACTTACTGAAGTCACTACAGAAATTCTAACACAATCAGAAGACACCACTGCCAAAAACGAGTTATCTGGGGTCACAACAGATGCACCAGTTCCTAATGAAACCACTACAGAAATAAAGACACAATCAGAGAAAATCACTGCCACACATGAGTCATCTGGGGTCATAACAGATGCACCAGAAATAACCATTGGTACATCTGAATCTTCGGAGATCACTGCAGACAAAACTGCACCAGCAAAACATATTCTTGAACAGCCCAGTCGGAAGACGAGACGTGGAAAACGGTATAAGAAATCTAAAATATCAAAGGAAAATGCAAAAACACCCGAGATGTTCACAGACTCATGTGTACCTTCCAAGGTCACCATAGGCAAACCTGCATCAGTAAAACCTGTAATTGAGCTGCCTAGTCGGAGCTCAAAATATCAAAAACATACTAGGAAATCCAAAATGTCTGGGAAAAATGTAAAGGATCACATAGTATCGCCTCATGATTTGTTATTGAATGAAGCGAAATCACCTCAGAAAAACTCAAACCCTGTTAAACAAAAACAAACTGAAGACAAGGTTCAAAGATTGGATGATGAAAGCAGTGATGATGACATTAAAGTGACCAATTTTGAATGGTTCAAAGGTCCCAGTAAAGAAATGATGGAATTGGATCTAGACTCTACATATGACAGTGGCGATTCCTTTAAGCTTTCGAAAGACGATTATAACAGCAGTGATTCAAATTTGTCAATTCCAACAGATGATTCTTCAACAAAGTTGCAAGATCTGTTGAAAGATAAAGTAAAAAACAAACGAAAGAAGAAACAGAAAGTACCATGCGAAAAAAAGAGTAAAAACACATCTTCAATACATCCTAGTAACATGACCGAGGAATCCATACCATCAAAAGAAGTTTTACAGGACAAGAGACCAATTCCATTACAAGATGAAGACTTAAACAAAGCAAAAGACATCAGCATGCAAGAAACTGCGTTCAACAAACTATCTCAAATTCACCATGAAAAAAGATTAGATGATTTACTCTTTGCAAATGGGCTGGAGAGAAAGCATGTACCAGCAGATGGAAACTGTTTTTTCCAGTCGGCATTGTTTTCACTCAATCTTGGGCTTAATTCTGCACAAACATTGCGCCATGCAATATGTCAGCACATTATTGAAAACCCGAATGAATATTTAGCATTTTTCGCAGTCTCAGATATGTCAGAATCATACGATGAAGACATTGCATGGATTGATTTTAGGACAGAGATTGATGCATTGCTAGAAGATGGATTTTGGACAAACAGAGCTGCTGATCTTCTGCCGTTAGCCCTAGCCAATTGGAGTGGACGTATTGTCAAAATCTTTTCAGGCCGAAACCAAAACATTTTAGATGTTGTTCCAACACTTAACCCAAATCCTTCCAAAGAGTATATCAATCTGGCATACTTGGCATCCGAAAGCAACACCATTCCAGAGCATTATGACGCTTGTGTTAAACTTGGATCAGCCTCAATAGCACCACTATGCACAATAACTACTGAAGACCAAAAAGTAATTTGACATCAAGGGGAAAGTCCATCGACCACTTGTTGTAATGACGTGCAAGAAAACGAAAACACTCCAGCAGGAGATACTTGTAAGCTAAGTGGGGCTCCAGATATCACATACTACTGTGAGCCATTAACAACACCAGAAAAAACGAGGAAAAAAAGGGGTAGACCAAAAGGAACGCCTCCTAAACGAGCACCTAATTTTATAACACCACCAAAAAAGAAACTATTCAGAAAGAGGAAAGCAGCTCCAGACACATGGAAAAGAAATGTCCGAAAAACTTTACGACTTTCCGGAAAAGAATATACATCTGTTAAAGGAAATGTTGTAAAGGAAAAAACAATGAGACAGAAAGATTGCTCTAGATGTACATTCAAGTGCAGTGAAAACATTAATGAAGAACAACGACAGAAAATTTTCAATACATTTTGGTCATTAGATAGCAATGAAAGAAAGAAAGACTTTATCATTTTTAATACACAACAGAAGAAAACACGAACATATGTTGACGATGAAAATACACCAGTTGCCAAAAAAAGACACGTCCACAGATCTTACTCTTTAAATGTAGATGAGAAGCACATTAATGTATGTAAGAAGTTTTTCCTGGCAACTCTAGGCATCAGTGAGACTTATGCAAGCCATGCATTAAAAAACCAGTCGGGCGGTGTATTTGTAGGCGAGGACAAGCGTGGGAAACATGTACCACACAACAAAACGTCAAAGATTGCATTGGAAAATGTCAGAAAACACATAGAGTCATTTCCTACAGTAGACGCTCACTACACTAGAAAAGATTCAAATCGTAAATATTTGGGATCAGATTTGAACATCACAAGGATGCACCAACTGTATTTGGAAAAATACAAAGGTCAACTGGCTGAAAATGAAATAGTTACCCATAATGTTTACAGAAAGATCTTTAACGAAGAATATAATTTATCCTTCCATGTACCCAAGAAGGACCAGTGCTCTTTATGCCTAGCTTATTACAGAGATAAGGAAAATAATAAACTTACCCCGGAATTAAAACAAAAATTTGATGAACACCAAGAAAGAAAAATAAAAGCTAGGGAAGAAAAGAAAATGGACAAAGAAACTGCCAAGACTTGTAAAGATCTTTTTGTAGCTACATTTGACCTGCAAGCAGTCTTACAAACTCCATGTAGTTTGGTTAGTCAACTGTACTATACCAGAAAACTGAGCTGCTACAACTTTACAATCTATGAAATGGTAAATAATAATGCTACATGTTATCTTTGGTCAGAGACGGATGCCCAAAGAGGTTCATGTGAGATAGCTACATGCTTGCACTTGCGTTTGCTGTCATTACCAAGCAACATCAAGCATGTTATATTTTACTCAGACGCTTGTGCAGGACAAAACCGTAACCAGTTCACCGCTACCTGTCTTCTCTACTCTGTCATTAACCATCCAACCATTACGACTATTGATCACAAGTTTTTAGAAAGCGGGCATACTCAAATGGAATGTGATAGCATGCATGCTGCCATCGAGTTTGCGAAGAAAAAGACAGAGATATTTGTACCACAACAATGGTCAACTGTTATACGATTAGCAAGAAGGAAAGATCCGTATATGATTGTACCATTAAAATATGGGGACGTCTATGACTTCAAAGATTTAACAAAGAAGACCATGAAGTTTAGAAAGGATGACATCAGCGGGGAAAAGATAAAATGGCTGAATATAAAGTGGATGAGGTACCTGAAAGAAGATCCAGACAACATCTATTTTAAGTATAAATTTGAAGAAGATTTTAAAATGATGAAAGTCACAGTACCCAGCAAAAGAGGACGATCGGTGGAGAGCAGTGAGCTTCCGAAAAAATATACCTCCAGACAACCCATTTCTATCCAAAAGAAGAAAGATCTCCTTAACCTGTGCAAGACAGGTGTTATTCCAAGCGAATATCATGAATACTACAAGTTGCTTCCGTCAAATACAGCTGTCAGTGATAGATTACCTGACACTGATCTTGAAGAGGACAATTCAGACTCTGATCATGAGTAGAAAGTTTCGCGTACAAAACAAGGAAGTGTTGCTATATACATAATTTTAAAACTTTATCTGTCTATAATAACATATACTAGTACATGATATATATAAAATATAACATTTGAATTCCTACTATATACTTATACATGTATGTTATGATGTAATACTGTTTGATTCAAACATGAACAAACTGTTAAATCATATATTTTTATGGATAATGTTATCATTCTTTACTGACTTTTGCATATTTTTACGAATGGATGAAAGTTTGGGTATTTTGCACCAAACAATTAAGAATTCTGTGTTTCTATATATTTCAAAATCTTAAAATCTTCACAAAAACTGTATTGGATATGATTTTTTAAAATTTATTTCATTCTGAATTTACGTTAAAAAAGTAAATAAGTCATTATAATGAAAACATTTCTTTTTTTATTTTTAATTTTCCCAAAGCCAGCTTATATTATTTTGAGCTGTATCTAGTTTGCACCCATGCAACATTTTATTGAAATGCATGTTATATTTGCAAAAAGACTTATATTTTTATACTTTGTTTTAATGTTTTTTATATGTATTCTTCAATTATATTCATTTATGCATTAATGACTTACTTAAAGATAACTCAGTATTGTTGAAACAATATTTTATTTTATAAATTGATTCTTGCATGCCAAAACAAATTATCTCCTTGTAATGTGGTTTTCCTTGCAGATATCTGTTTAATCTATTAATAAATTTATCAGCAGAAAGTAGTTTACTGTGTTACTGTTAAATGGCTTTAACATATGTTATGAATATAAACAGACCAATTATGCCAGCTGAGAGTATGTCATTAATTAATTAATTTCACACTGCACACACAATAACCACTGCAGGGGATAAATGTATTAAATACAGCAGCATTCATATTACTAGAATTATTAATTTTGTGTAATTTGGAATAAAACTGTATAAATGATTAGGTTTTTATTGATTTCCCAAAATACATTAATTTTCAGATACGACTTTTTGGCACTAACCCCTCGATATACATCTGGAAATCATCAACACCTTCAATATCTACATCTGGCAATCATCAGCTCCTCCTATATCCACAACTGGCAAACGTCAACACCTCCAAAATCTGCATATGACAGTCGCCAACTCCTATGATATCTACATATTGCAATCAACTCATCTGATATCTTCATCTGGGAAACATGAACTCAACTGATAACTACATCTGACAGTCATCAACTCATCTAATGTCTACATCTGGCAATCACTGACATCACATCTGATATCCACGTCTTGCAGGGTTCTGCTCAACACCAAAATCTGACAGTCATCATATCTGACAGCAATGTCATAGTTAGGTTGTGTAACACTATCAGCTATGACTAACATCTGTACCAGTGTCCATCTATATGATTAAGTGATATGTACATAAGGCAAACACCATCTCCTCCAATATCTACATCTGGAAATAATCAATTCCTTTGAAATTTACAGCTTGAAATCATCAATGCCTTCAATGTCTACATCTGGCAATCATCATTTTTTTTAATATCTGCAGCTTACAATCATTAACTTCTTTACATCTATATCTGGCAATCATCAGCTCTACAGATATCCAGAACTGGCAAACATCAACTCCTCCAATATCTACATATGGCAATCATCAACTCCTATGATATCTACATATTGCAGTTATCAACTCATCCGATATCTTCATCTGACAATCAACAGCTCTTTTGATATTGACATCTGGCAATCCTCAACTCTTTCAACTCTACATTTGGCAGTCATCTGTACTACTAATATCTACATTTGGCAGTCTTCCCTGCCACTGGTATCTTCATCAGGCAGTAATCTATATATTGATATTTTACATCTGACAGTCATCCGTACTACTGATATCTACATCAGACAGTCATCTGTACCACTGATATCTATATCAGAAAGTCAGGAAGTCATTGGTACACTGATATCAATATCAGGTAGTCATTTTTAACTGATATCTATATCTGGCAGTTAGCTGTACCATTGATATCTACATCATGCAGTCAGTCATATGTACCACTGATATTAATATTTGACAATCATCTGTACTGCTGATATCTACATCTGGCAGTCAGCTGTACCATGGGTATATCCACTAGGCAGTCATCTGTACCACTGATATCAATATCTGGCAGTCATCTGTACTACTGATATCTACATCTAGCAGTCAGCTGTATTACTGATTTCTACATTTGACAGTCATCAGTACCCAGATATCTATGTCTGACAGTCATCTATACCACTGATATCAATATCTGGTATTCATCTGTACTACTGATATCTACATCTGGCAGTCAGCTGTATTATTGATTTCTACATTGGACAATCATCAGTACCACTGATATCTACATATAGCAGTCGTCTGAAATTGCGGTATTTTGGTAAATATGATTTACTAATCCAAATGTATCTATATATCGTAAAAGTGTAAATGTTCCTTGTGTTCTAATTTTCTCAGTTGTCTGGACCATGAGGAAAAGATTGCTGTAAAGCAATATGTTCAATAAGGAATGAAGTTAATTGAAAATTGATAGCTGTTAATGGTCATTAATAATCAGAATTATAATAAAAATTGAATACTGATATTTAGAAATTACAACATTGTTTATGTTTTGTGAAGAATACGATTGTCATGACATCACATTTTACAACATAATCGTCATATTTTGCATTAATAAAACAATTCATTATGTGTAGAGTTGTAGGAATTGCAAAAAATAGATGGAACACATTAACAAATTTACAGTACATTAAAAAAATATTTTTACAGTTACTAAGATTGCAAATAAAAGGTTTAATAAATAATTTCATTAAAACATTGCTAAGAGGTGTATAACGTTGGCTCTTACCTTGAAAATATCTTTAATATGAATATATTTAATATCATATGAAATAGCCATAATTATTGAATTGAATTATAGAAACCATTTTTTACTCGCATTTGAAGCGTCATGATCATAAGCATGTGCTGTGTGTAAATTTGTAGTGCAAAAGCAGTGAATGTATTGAAAAAATTGTTTGAATCACAGCTAGATAGAAAAAAAAATCACTTGATTTTCACCAAAAAAATCAGAAACTAAAGGTTTTGCATATAAACAAGATATAACAAAAATTTATAAAAATTAACAGCACCAGTGACAGTGTATCTCACTTTAAGGAGAAATGTATAAAATGTGTTAAACGACTAAATTGTTTGCTGTAAATTATCTCCCTATGAAAAATACCAGTAGGCAGTAATTAAAAAGAATTGCCCTCCTTGCAAAACCAAATCTGACTTTTATATATAAAAGTAATAACAAAATGCTGAACAGCAAGGGAAATGCCCAAAAGAATAAAATTGATAAGACTGACAAGATCAAGAAATATGCAGAACAATTGGCAGAAAGCTGCCATACTGCTGACTTGGTACAGGCATTTTCAGATGGAAATGGTGGGTTAAACCAGGTTTTATGGCATGCCAAACCTCCCACTTATATGGCATCTTTTATAGTTCTGTATGAAATACCCTAAAAGGCAATTGTCAAATCTGGTGTATTCCAATAGATTGATTGATTGATTAATGGGAGTTTACATCCAGCGAGCAATATTTCATCTATATTCAGGATGAGAACAAGTTAATAAATTAAAAAATGTTTAAAAATAAAGGTGGCTGGGATAACGGGGAAAACAAGTTTTGACTGGCACTGATAAAGGGGAGAGATGGGTAGGGGCTGGAAATTAGCCTTCTATATGGCCCCAAGAGGCCTACTTTTATTAAAATATATAGAAGGGAACTTTATCCTGCATGGAGCATGGCATTTCTCCACACAGTTTGTCTACAATGATCACGGCCAGGCTTTCTGTATTATAGCCTGGCTACCCTGCATCGACAGGGCATTCCCATATCCACCACCATGGGGATGCTCCCAGACAGTTCTGTAGACAGAGCCCCTGAGAACTGACCCAGGTGCCAGGTCGTTATTTCAATATTTTAAGGTACTAATAGTAGAAAATGTTCATCTAACTCAAGCATTTAAAAAACTATTTCAAGAAGGATCTGTAGCTTTTGATAAGATGGTTATTCTTTTCAATGTAAAGTAAATATTGCAACTCTGCTGTTTTTGATATCAAATACTACAATTTAAAAACCGTTTTGGACAATATCCCAGGCCTCCCCCCACCTCCTCATTTTCAGAGTTTGGCATAATAGATGAATTATATTTAATATCACATGTTTTAAGATCCTTTGTTAAAAAGTACAGCAAGGTGAATTAACTGTATTCATTTGGTAAAGGATTTGAAGTTTTGCTGTAGGGCACTGCAGATTTGTTTTTTGTTTTTTTCTTTGGTGATCAACAAAAGTTACATCCCAGCTCCTTTGTTCTTACAGTGGTGATCTGTGCCGGATCACCCCTGTCAGATCACCCCAGGCACAGATCACCCCAGCTCATAGTTCTTTGTACATTAGAAATTGACGGGAACAGTTTACTTACGATTAAAACTTAGAAAATTTTGTGTGGAAATACACAGATCACCCCTGTAAGAACAAAGGAGCTGGGATGTATAATTACTACGTTCGCATGTTTTTATCATTGAATCATACTCAATCAAAGCTAAGGTCAATATACGTGTACATTGTCGATTGATCAGTTGACCGATCTGTATTCAGTATTATAGCAAGGATTATTCACGAAATTTGTATTGTATTCATTTCTTCTAATTAAACATTCTTTCAATTATGATTAAAACATCTGAACATGAATAACAGCAAGGGGCTGTGTAACAGGTACTTACAAAGTAGAGATTTATAAACTGGAGATCTGGCAAAAACCTTTGATCCACCGGAGACAGCAAGATCCTTGCACTCGTAAAAGCCTTCCATCAGATGTTTCAAAACGGAAAAATTTGGTGACATACTTCTCTTTTTGGGATCTAAAAACATTTGAAACGGATAATTAAAGAAAACTCATATAGTTTTATTAAAAAAACAATTTTCAACAGACAGTTTTCGTACTACAAATGTCCGTACCTAATATCAGTTCATTAAAAAAAAAACAACATTTTCCTATGAAATAGCGTGCTTTAAATTTTTCAGCTTATCAGGGTGCAAAATAAATCCAAGAAGTCAAGAATTGTTCGTCAATAATTTGTGGCAGATTGCAGATATGCAGTCACAAACTTTGACGGATGACAAATATACTTTCCACTTGCACGTACGTACCTAGATACAACTAAAAAATCGCGCTTTCAGTGTTTAGTTCAGTGGGATGGAAAAGACATTCTTTCTCCTCAGGTTTTCGAGTCAGCTGTGCGTCCACAAGCTTTTCCACAATTTTATAGAAGCTTGCGGATGCACAAATTTCGACTTCCAAAAGGTGACAAGTTACTGTTCTTTAAATTAACCTTTGTTTCATTAAACATTTACCTCTCCATTCCTTTACACCTGGTACTGATGAAAGCGTTGTATTAAGCCATGTGGTCTCAACAACAATGGTTCCACCTGGAGCCAACAGTGTGTAGCCATCTTTGATTCTAGGTTTTTCCGCGTCTGTTTCATACTATAAAACACATGAGAATCGAAACAAGTAAAAAAACAGTTAGTTAATATAACCTGACGGTATAAGGTTAACCGATTACGAAGTTTGCCTCGTCCCCTACTTTGACTTTAGCACAATTCAACATGAAATGCTACATGTACTTAGTATAACGGAAAAGGATTCAGGTCAACATCAACGAAGCATGAAATGTAGGTCAAATTGAGATCAGATTTACAGACTTAGCTTTGTTCACCAGAGTCTCAAATATAGGTCAAGATGACCTTTTTTGGGTGTGATGTTTAGATTCCAAAGAAACATCCCACACCAAGTTATACGATGGTAGGACACATGGTTACTGAGAACTGAACTCGAACGTAAAACTTATCCAAAGTCAATGCAGAATGAAAACTAGGTCACACTGACCTAATTTTGGTGAAGTGCTTACCGACTCCCAAAGATACATTCTCAAAACAAGTAACATGATCCTAGGCAGCATGGTTACTGAGATCGGACGCACTGGAGCATGAAATATGGGTCGAAGTGACCTACTTTTACTGGGATATTGTCAGTGTCCCAAAGATGCATCTCTATGCAAAGTTCATGACTGTACATCAACCAGTATCTTACATATGAGTGTGGACGCAGACGAAGAAGCGAACGCAGACGTGGACGCTGAGGGCAGTAGAATAA
>JAOXYH010763788.1:0-12737 GCA_028566455.1 Botula fusca | reverse complement strand
TACATAATGTATGTAATCATATTATAAAGAAACAAAACGCATAAAATTAAAACTGAAAGAGAAGTTTACGTCGCATGCTTGTAATTGACAATTTGATAATTTTCGGCCCCTATGGACCCTTGTTTGGAAAGCAAAATTCTAAAACCTTATTGCATATCTGCATACAGTTTATAACTATACTGTAAAGAAATAAAATGCAAAACTTAAAGAGGAGTTTATGTCACATATTTTCACCACCCTCCACAAATCTTTTCATTGCCAGACTCTCAACTGCAGGTTCACTAACAGCCATTTTTAATTTTAGTTCATCATCTGCATCAGCTATTTCCCTAGGTGGGGTTGACCGTTCTGGTACTTGCACTGATTCAATGTCATAGCCAACTATCACCCGTGTCCTTGACCTTTAACAACTGTCCAACATTTGCTGCCAGATTTTTGTCTGAATTGTTTCTACGAATTTTCAACTCCCTCTTCTTGCTGTCCTGTTTTCCATCACTGGTGCCAGGAGCAACTGCGCAAAGTCTACTAGTAGTAGATGCTGTATCTAACTCCTCAGAACTGTGGCGGGAGGAATTGTTGGATGGTTTACTATCAGATTTCACACTAGATCTTTGTAAAGCCATTAAAACATGAATGGCTTTTATCCACAAGTTTCTGATTCCAGAGGTCATAGCAGCAAAAAGGTATTCACCATTTCTGGTCTGAAATGAGCAGATTTCACGTATTTGAAATAAATTTTCTTGTACAAATATAATACAAAAATAATGAATCCACAATTTCTACAATAACTTTAGTTGCAAAACAGCGACCTGTCAGCATAAACTGTTGTAAGCATCAAATCACAAATCATTACATTTTCTTACCATAGTTCTTTTCAATACCTCTTTTGCTAAGAATTTACTCAAGATATATGAATGAGGAAGAAACACTAAATGAAAAAGTATATCTGAATGCCCAACTTTCAATTAAAAATATTTAATATACCGGTACATGACCTTAACAAGATGGATGCAATTACTTTAAACCAAATCTTTTTTTCAGAAGTGAATTTCACCATCTTTACAAAGAGCAAAATGTTATAAGACATGTTATGCGTCAGCTCCATTCTGTAATTAGTTGAAGCAAAATCAGATCGCTAATACAAAATGTACGTCCAAGCCCCATTCAACTTAGATCCCAATACCCCTTAAGTAAATCAGTGCAGAAACCATATCAGATCCGACATTAGTTTGGCTTAATTCTACTAGTAGTGGATCCAAAATATTAAAAATGGACATTCCGGTCACTATATGTACTCCCTGCCTAGTTAGTTTTTAAAGTAATTCATCTGACAGTAGCAAGACGACCCGATTTAACATTGCAGCACTGTCAATGGGATCATGACTGATGACAGTAAAGTTAATTCGGAAGCCATAATTCCCACCAATTCTGACACCCACGATGTCGTAACACGTTGACAAATCTATTTTACCATGTGTTAGTTTTTTCTGCCATAGCATCTTTGTAATAACGCAAGACAAACCAATGTTTCTTCCAGTCATTTTGTGACGTGCCTTGTTTGATCAGGAAGCCTTTCTTCATAAACATAAGGTCCTATAACAAAAGTACAATCAAAGATGAAAAAATGTCCAACAATGAAATCTTGATTACTTGAACTGAAACATAAAGAATTCCAAAAATGAAAATCTGAGCGCATACTGATTGGTAACCCTTCAACTACAAACTTCTATTATCTTTTAAATATGTGACTACCAAGTCACATGATCTGATATTATTTAAAAGAAAGAATACGGAATACATGCAGGAAAGACACTAATCCACATCTTTCAAAAGTATAAAAATAATGTATTTATGTCAAAATTTTTGTAAAGATTTGTGTTTTTGATGTTGTGCTCCGTTTGATGGTTTAATTTGTACTGTTCCTTTTTTCTTAAAACGAAAGAAACTCAAAGGCAGAAATGAATTGAATATGGTCATTTATTACAAATGACGAAAAAGATTATGGTCAACAACATAAATCATAATCATAAAAAATTAATACACAGAAACATACAGAAGCAATTAGTTAATCTCGTTAAACAATATAAATTGTATGTCCACAAAACATATGTAATACAAAGATTTGAGATTAACATGCTTACTGACCATAAGTAAGTCTCATATCAAAAGTAATCAATAAAAACAGCATAAAAATACACTGGTTTAAAAACTGTAAAAAATCAACTACAACTAAACAACCATCAAAGATGGGGGATTTTCCGCCATAGTATTGTGTGAAAATGAAGTCTTTCTTTGAGCACAATACCCCCCATTCACAACATCAAAAGATGTCCACAACAGAGGCCCTTGTCCCCATGTTGTAAGTCAAACAGTCTTACATGGATAGCACATCACAGCAGATAAAGTTATTACATTTGGCACTTGAATCAAAACAACAGAGGCCCTTGTCCCCATGTTGCCAGTAGCGAAAAAACAGAATTTGTAACAGAGGCCCATGTCCCCATGTTACGTAATAAGACATCTGACTAGTTTAAAAATATGACACAATAAAAATCTAATTTGTATCAAAAAATCTAGTTTCTGAATATACATCAACCACGGTATTGTGAAAGTAAACCACTGCACACCGGCTTAGCCTATACATGTACTTAGGATCTGTCAGAGGCCCTTGTCCCCATGACAGGACTATAAGTTTAGAGTTGGTATGCGTAGGTATTTTTTGAAAGCAGATGATTTCCATCGTCCCATTAGCTGAATTTTTTCTTCAGAAATTCCCATCATTGCAGCTGTAGTTGCTGCCCCTATGCGAAAACTATGAGATTTGAAATTTTGGTTTGAAAGTCCTGCCCACTGAAAAGATAACTTCAACTGGGTAGAAAAGAACTGTCTTGAAACTGAGGTATTGTCCATAAACGAAAAGAGAGGTGCATTCATGTTATCATGTTTGCGAAATTGCCAATAATCCCAAAGGGCTAACACTGGACAAACAGTTGAGTTTTTCAAATTTCTCTGTACTAACAGAATGGGCAAGTGTTTATCAGAACTGTGCTTATATTGACTAAACTTCAGCTCTACTGCTTCTAAATTGTTCGACGAATCAAATTTAAACGATATGTTGTTTGCACATAGGCAGTTGCCTTGAGGAGGGGTAGACCCAGTTATCTCACCAATCCGTAAAAATGCATGGAAGGCTAACAGATACATAGCTTTTAACATAATTCTTAAAAATTGTGAATTACATGTATATGGAAGTGAATTAACTAGTGACTTTAAGATTACAGGGGTTATGGGTAATCTAGAGTCTGTCACCTTGCGCATCTTTTGATAACCTTTTAAAGTTTTGCGAATGATAAAATGTTGTGTCAAATCGGTGTAATTGTTTAACTTGTGATAGTAAGCAATGACTGATATATAGGTTTCTACTGTAGAAGCTGCCAATTGTTCTTTAAAACAATGTGCAATAAACATTGTAAGCATTTCCAGTGTAGCTGGCATGCAAGACAGTTGTGGAAAATGTTCTGCAGCAAACTGTTGATAAATTTTAAAGATTCTACTGTAAGAATTTTTACTTGATTTTGACAGTGCACCATCAAGTAGACTAGAAGCCACACGTTTCAAAGTGTCTGCATTACTGGGTTCACTTCTGTAGGAGATTTGTCCATGTGAGGAAAAATGTCCCTGAACTGTTGGATCTGTAAACGAGAAAGTTTGTCAGCTGCAATATTTTTTACTCCTTGAATATGTACGGCTTGAAACATGATGTTGTATTTTAAAATCAAAACCACAAAGCGACGAACTAACTTCATGATAAATGGGTCTTTACTGGTTTGCTTGTTTAGTATGTGCACTACTGCCTGGTTATCGCAATAAAATTGCACACATTTATTGTGCAAATGATCTCCCCATACTTGAATTGCCAAAATTATGGGAAACATTTCCCGCAGTGTTATATGATAGGAAAGCATGTCATCAGTCCACGTGTCATAAAACCATTTTGTCCCAAAAACTGCTCCAAACCCCAAATTACTAGCGTCTGTGAATAACCCCAGCTGTGCTGAATTTTCCCAAGTCTTAGAAGCCAGCATAGATTTACCATTAAAGTTTTCAACAAAAAGACACCATGCTTGCAAGTCTGCTCTTGACTCTTTAGTCAACCATCTTCTGTGATTTGGGCGCTTTAAACCCAGAGTAAGATCAATGACCCGACGTAAAAATGCTCTCCCTGGTTTTACAACAGCACATGCAAAATTTAACAGTCCGATAAGGGATTGAAGTTCTTGGAGGGTAACTTTCTTTCGTGCTTTGAAATATTGCAGTCTCTCTCTGAGCTTAACCAATTTATCTTCTGGAAGTCTGAGCTCCATGGCTTCAGAATCAATTTCCAGCCCTAAAAAAGTTATAATTGTAGTTGGGAGGACAGTTTTTTCATTTTTGATTGGGACCCCTATGTCACTGGCCAAACTCAAAAACTGCTGAAGTGTTTGATAACACAAAGCTGAATTAGGGGGGCCTACAAACAAGAAATCATCTAAAACATGAACACATCCCGTTGATTTCAGTTTATGATCTACAACCCAGTGTAAGCAAGTACTGAATTTTTCGAATAAATTACACGAAAAACTCAATCCCATGGGAAGGGTTTTGTCGTAATAAAATTTATTATCAATAGAAAAACCCAAAAGCTCGTGATCATCTGGATGTATAGGTATCAATTTATAACTGTGTTCTATGTCAGTTTTGGACAGTAATGCACAGGGACCGTGATAAATAACTAAAGATACTGCATCATCAATAGTCTGATAATTAACTGTTGAAAAGTTCTCTGGGATTCCATCGTTTATTGATGTTCCCTCAGGATATGAAAGGTGGTGTATAACCCTCATTTCACCTGGTGTTTTCTTTGGCACAAGTCCGAGGGGCGAAATTTGGAGATTATCGAAAGGTACCGAGTCAAAAGGGCCAGCACATCTCCCAGCAGCAATTTCTTTTGCAATTTTTTCTTTTAATATTTGTATATTGGATGTTGCTGACAACAAATTCTTATGGAATCTGTAAGCCCGTTTGCCCGAATATGGGATCCTGAAGCCAAACTGAAACCCATTTAACAAATATTCTCGTGCCTCGCTATTATACCCCTGGGACCAACGTGTTAAGTTTTCAACTTTAATTGGTGTAACTACAGGCAGATCAATTTTTTCTTTGGAAAGTTTTTGTTGGTTGTGTAGGTTTGAATGTACTGTTGACTGTGGGTGGTTTTGGTTGAGTTGCTCCTGATTTTTTATTGGTTGTGCAGAAGCGTTTTGTGTGGGTATGCGATCCACAGTACTGACAAACATGCGGGAAGTTGCAGTTGCTCCCTTTTTGACATTTGCCATCTTTGTTGTTGAACTGATAGCAGAACAATTTTGGAGCAATTTTCCCGACACGAAAGGGCTGGTTGTTTACCACTGCTGAACTTGCTATGTTCGAAGTATAATTTGGAGAGGGAACCCTATTTTGCGGTATCGTATCGATGGCCATTTTAGTTTTTTCAACTAAACCCTCTGCCAAAGATTCTTGATGAAGTTCTGAATGAACTTGATCCCATGGCAGAAGTGTGTGATCGGATTCCCTCCACTGTCTGAATGTTCTATCGTATTTAAATGCAGCATTCTCTGTAGCTTGTCTAGCCAGTGTCTGAATGATTGATGCATATTTCATTAGACTGCAAGCTTCAAAAGGATACTTCTGACAATAAATACTGACAAATATGTGAAAGGCTGAAAGCCAGTGTGCAATGTTTTGAAATCTAAATTGTGGCATAGGGAGCTTTTCATACACTAAAGAATTAGCTCCATTTTCAACTGGCTGATACCTTTGTTTTAAGGGTTTGTTAGTGAGTAGAATGCCCAAATCTATAAATTCTTGGGCCCAGATCTTTGCTTTTGTTTTTGCATCAACCCCTAACCATAATGGCTTTGAAATACTTTGTTTCCCAGCATTATTTGTAATATAACTGGTATCTGAAGGTTGCAAATTAATATCAGTAACCAAATTACAATTGTGTGTGCGGTTAACATTACTTAATGTGTTATAACCTGTATTGGAGTCAGCTGTTGGCATCAAGTTGACTGGCTGTTGCATTAAATCTTGATTATTTGTGCTTGTAGACGTCACATTTTGGTAGTGCGGCATTTGTACTCGCGGCACTTGTACTGTCTCTGGTTGTAATGTATTGGTATGAACTGGGAGTGATTGCAGATTTGTTGAGGCAAATGTTACGGCCTGATTGTGCGGAAATTGTACAGTTTCTGGTTGTACTGTAGAATTAGCCTGAGTTGGTTGTTGATTAGATGATGAACTATTCAAAATTTGTACAGTATCCCGTACGGCAGAGATATCACCTTGGCCTGGTTGTTGATGAGGTACTGTTATTGTGTTTCTTGGTCCTACTGATGTGTTACCAGGAAGCTGTACTCTATCTGGTTGAGCCTCGGACACAACTGGTGACTGTATTGTTTCACCCTGAGGTTGAGGAGGCAAGACATTAGTTTGTGTTCTCTGCTGCATTGGTAGGGGAAATCCTGCTGAGGTAAGGGCTGAAAATACAGCTGACGTGATTTGCGGTATTGCTGCAAGAATTGAACTTGAAATTTTATTTTGTAAGTCTGCGTCAGAAGTATTGTTTGAGCACTGTTGTGGCCTGCGCTGTGATAATTCTCTTTGCATTTCATTATTGTTTGAATTCTGACTGGCTTCTTGTTCTGCTGATCCGAAGGCGGCAGCAATCTGCCTTCTGTTTTGGATCCTCCTGGATTTTCTAGGAGGGGGACCATCTCTGGAAGCCATCAATGAAACAATCTGCAAATTACACGAAATTATTGTAAAGATGCAGCAGGCTGATTAGTTGTTCAAATAAATGAAGAGTTGAATTGTAATGTTTCAGTGTTGGTAATAACTTGCAGAACCAACATGACTGATTACAGAAACATGTTAAACCGCAATGCGATATACTGCAATGTGTGTCAGTTTATGATGAAATAAAACATGTTAAACCATAATAGAAACTGTACTACAACACGTTCCTGGGATGAGAAAACATGTTAAACCATAGTACATTTCCACTATAACATGTTCAACCATACTGAATAACAGCGTCAATAAACATGTTAAGCCACAGTTTTAATGCATGTCAAACCGCAATACAAAATGTACTACAACATGCCAATAATTGTTTAGAAAACATGTTAAACCATAGTAAAAATGTACTACAACAAGTTCACTAAAATGAGAAACATGTTAAACCGTAGTACACTTAAACTATAACATGTAATACCGTGTCGGTCAAGATATTAAGCAGCAGTACTGCATTACAACGTTTGATTTATGATGTCGTTGTGTGTAGCGAGTGAAGTAATGTTAATTGGTTGCTATGTATGTCAACGACTTTATATGTGAAAAATGTGAATGTAAAATAGTTTAGCAATATACATGTATCATGTTTGTAGATGTCGGCATGTTTAAGCCTGAATGCATAGTGAACTTTGAAAGTTTTTCATGAGTTTAGGTGACAGACTCAATACAAAAATGGGAACTGTGATATACTTGTACTACATAATGTAATGGTTTAAAAACATCAGCATACCTAATACTAAACCTAAACTAATCATACTAAATCAGAGTTATATAAAACTCAAGCACAAAGTGATTGGATTATGGCTCCTCTAATGTTCTTGTAGTATTTAAAGTTGCCGTCATCATTGAAGTGTACGCCATCACTGAATAAGGGTATCTCACAATGTTTGACACCGCGCAAATTCCAATAATGCAAGGAAGAATACTGGGCCATCTCTGATTTAAGAAATGCATTGGCATACCTAACCAAACTGTTATATTTCACTGGTGCCACATGTCTTGTAACTTGTCTGTTAATCAACTGAACAATTGTCACGTGTCGGACATTGTACCTGCTTATAAAGGTATGGCACAGGGCAATTATTTTAAAAACAATCTCCTTTGCGAGTTGTTCATCAGCGTCCGGTGCGTCTAAATCGTTCCCACCGAGTTGAACTATTAAATGTTCAGGATTCATGTTCTGTATTGTCCATTCCCACCGCTGACAATGTTCCCTATTTGTAACTCGTCCACCAGAAATTCCAAAGAAATTAATCAAAATGTTTCCGTCCAATGCAAAGTTTGTGAACTGTTGAAACCTTCCTACGTATTCCTGCAAACGGCGTATGTGAGAACTGCCCAAAATAAGAACACACATGTTTGTTTATATTTACAGTTATACAACATGCGTCACTTCCGGTTGTAGGTTTCTGTAATTTATTCGTTTGACCTAATTCTTGGGGGTTCCGTTATGTAATATACATCTACTCGGTAAACAAGTAGCAAGTCACTCTCTCGAAAATTCACGGACTTCAAACTAGTGGTAAAAGTTAATGATTGGTCCGAAAATCACCCTGAAATTCTGTCACAGTGACGATAAATTGAACTTTTGTTGACGAATATACATGATGACGTAACAGTTATCTCTTGTTGCAGAAAAAACTTAAAAATACTTCGTTTCTTGACTGCAATGTCAAATTAAAGTCTGTATTCTCCTAATAAATAGTAAAATTAAACATTTACCAGTATCGAAACAAAATATCCGGCTAATCCACTATTAAAATTTTGGATTTTTCTTGCATCAACTTTGTTGTGGTTTTCCAAACTGATTGATTAACTTGCAACTGATTCTGCGCATCAGCCTACTGAAAAAGTTATGTAATACAGAGTTGCTTCCCATATAATAGAAACAGTGAGATTCATGATTTCAAATAGAGTTGCTTCCCTTTGAACAGTATTTTCAAAAATTTGCCATAAATTAATTTATATAAACATAAATAAAATTATAATTTAGTTGCGTGTGAAGTGCTTTTCTGGATTAACCTTCATCAGACAGGCTAGTGACAAAATAATAGGAAGATTTGTCATTTTCCATTAAAGCTGCAAAACGAAACACAATGTTTAATGTCACTTTTCCAAAACACTACCGAAAAACGAACGGGCGAAAATTGCATCTTGATATTGATCAAATTTGATATATAGAAATAGAAATAAGAATGTATTAAGATACGTCTAAATGGTCAATACTTTTCATCTAGCTGCTTAAAATAATTTCGATCGCAATTACCTCATCTTTCTGATGTTCGTTTAGATTCAGTACAAGCGAATTGGATAAAAAAAGTTAACTCTGAATCTATACTGAAATAAACTTTCATTAATTAATGTGTGTTCAGATTTCAGTTCACAAGTTTCCTTAATACAGAAAAATAACCAAACAGTAAAATACACATATGCCATTTGATCTCTTGCGCTGCCCTGAACTGTTTTTGAAGTTTCTCAAAATATCTATACTGAAATTGTTACCTTTAAATTCGACATTATGAGAATGATTCATAAATTATTTTACAATTGTTTAATCTCTCAGTGTCCTTAAGCAAATAGTATGATTGTACTTGCATAGTCAAGAAGCAATTTATCAAATGAAAATATTGTCAAACATTCAATATATAAATTGTTTCAAACCGGACTAAATAAATTTGAAAAGACGATCAAACTAAAATGCCCAACAGAACATTTTTGTCATGTCACAGGTACTCCGCAGTCTACAGCTTAGGACATCATCCTTGGATAGGCTAAAACTATACAATACAATCCACATAACATATGAAAGGGCATTTATATGATGCAAATTTTTCGTCCAGATTGATTTAAACTTAACGTGTGTGATTGATTCAATTTTTGTTTTTACACATTCAAGTTGGAGACGGATACACTTGTTTTAAACAGATACATTGGTAAAATTGGACGATGTCTGGATTTTGGAAAAAGTACGACTGTTTGCATCTGGAAGATAACATTTTAAACATTTTTTAAATTAAGAAAAATCCTTAATCAAGTTAGTTGATGTAATTTTGTATTTTACTTGTTTTCAGTTTATTCACTCGAATGAAAAATTAGGAATTAGGAATAGTATACATTTTACAGAACTGTTACTACAATGCAACTCCGTCCAACTTTTTACATTTATTTAAATGAAATCTGCCGTTAAGATGCTGCTATAATAAATGCAACTGGGCCGTCTATGAGGGATTATTAACCTTTATCAAACAAAAGATACCTACTAACAAAACGCACTCTTGAAAAGAAGTTAAAGGCAAAAGGACCTTCAACTGTGACAAAAGTCTTGGATAACAAGAACCTAGATACGAAACATAATATAGGCAGACCTAAGATCTACAAAGATTAAAATTTTTGTCCTTAAATTCAGTCGGTATTCTACTATAAACAAAAATGTTACCAATGTCTAAGTGATACTTTTACCCAGAATACGATATACCATAGATGTATAATCTATGGATATACTGAGATGAAAATGAGACGAGCGATGAATGCACTTGTGGTCACTGTCTATTACTTCAGCAGTCCATTGAATAAATGACATGATCTATAGTGATTCAACATGTCTATGTATAATCATATTGAACATCCTGGATGTCACAGGTTGTTACTTTCTAATTTGTACCGTATGACATGCATCTTTTTATACACGGACACACCGAGATGAGTTCAACAACAAAATGAAATAAAACGAAAGTTACATTTTATTAATTTTTGCACGTCTTTAAGACATGCTATTTGATAATAGCACTTTATCCAATTGACGTAACGCATTGCTATACCAAAGTATACCATATTAGTATTTTTCTTCTATAATTAAGTAAAAAATAACGGTCTTTTTTATTTCTATTACGTTCATTCCCTTTGTTGTTCGTCATTTCTATATATCAAATTCTGAACAAACTTTTGAAAATCAATAACATTACCAGCTGACATTTTCAAGAATGAATTTAAGCCAAAAATTATATCAATTATTTCAGGGTTCTGACATGCAGCATTTTATTAGCCCAGCACATGCACATGTCTCGTGAAGATAAAATGAGCAGTTCAAAGACTGGGTGCAGAGTTCCAATCTGCCTTGGAATTGAAAAGAGATGTTTCAATACGTTTAAGCAGGATTATTGTGAATAATTTAAATTAAAATCCACAGGTTATAATGTAAGCCGTTCAGCCTTTGGAGCATGACCATTTTTAGTCAGATTGTTCTCACTGACATCAACGTACGGCATATAATCCAACATTTTTTCACTACATATTGACAATATTATGTTCTACGTAATATAATACTTTTTATACAAGATAATTCAGTACGTTGTAACATCATATGTTTTTTCATCCATAACACACAATAAAAAAAACACAAATATAGTACGATTTTTTTGTTCTGATATTGATTACTAACACAATGGAAATTTAGTCTTAGTGAGAGTAAAATCGTGTACATAGTAGTGGAACTTACAAACATATAAAATCAATTCTTACTCGAAAGAAAGTGCCCTCTTCGATAGTTAGCATCCATCTAGGATCCAAAAATAGTTTCTCAATAGAATATTTTAGAAATAGGAAAAAAAGCAGTATCATATTGACCTTAGTTGTCGTGGTTCCAATTTGTAAGCGAAAAGAATAACGTTCCGATTCTGGTCAAGATCTTACCAGTAATTTCATATTTGCTGTTCTGTCATTATTTTCCTTCTTTAACTGTAAGTAACAGAAGTTGATCACTTTGATTTAGATCTTCAGTAGTTTGACTCGGATATGACAATTTCAGTTTTATCATCTGCCTTTTCCTGTTTATTACTTCACTTACTGGTAATATAACTCTTGGTCTGTATTTTGGTAAAGTATGCGTCTTAGCTGTTTTGATATTTCAGAACATATTATGTCTGATACTTTCATCGGTAGGTGCTCCTTCCTGTAAACTATTCCAGCACGATTTTGAGATTCGAACATCTACTTCATCACCATGATCTTTAAACCGAATCTCCAGATTTTTAAAAACAAGAACTAGGTAATCTTTTTGCTGTATAAAACACGGTGACCTTTCGTCGCACGAACAGCTTTAGCTGGGTATCCTCGGATTTGTCTCACCTCTAAGGATTTTATACTCTTTTGAAATCTACGCTAATTGATTCAGGCATGGAAACTGCTTTTCTTTCTGTACGTAACAAAAATTTGTGCGAGTAAAAATTTATGATTTCATTGCAGAAATGGTTACGAGCAAAAGTCTGGTACTACCCTCGGGTCCACAAGCAGTGGATCGACCCAGTAAGATGTGTGCCAGACGGTTGTTTTTGTTAATGATTTTAAGGAGTTATTTTTCAGTATCGATATATCATAGTGTCATACTGTCTGTACTATATTGATATGTATTCTCGCGTTTTATCGTTTAAAAAATTTTGAAGACAAAATAATGATTATCTGGCCATGTCTCCGTACAAAAATCGACCAAACAGAAGATAATTTAATTCAGCAATATTTTTCACCCGTTGATACTAGTAGTTTACAATTAATGTTATCATTAGAATTAAATCTAAAATAGGCAAATTAGGACATTCAATCTCCCGACTTACCGAATACAGTCATTCCTTCGAGATTCTTATTGTAAATAAGCAATGTAAACCCCAAAACTGTCAATGTTTTGCAAGCTGTGGTTGAGGATGTTTCAAACATTTACCAGTAAGGAATAATGTGGAGATCATTGATAGTTACAAGTGAATGCCTTTCTACAATTCCACATATTTTTCAAAAACTTCACAAAAAAACAAAGTGTGCTATACAGAAAAACAGGTTTGCGACATGCTGGATTT
>JAOXYH010763679.1:0-12740 GCA_028566455.1 Botula fusca | reverse complement strand
CTTACTGTTATTTCGTTTCTTTTGTCAAGATTAATGAACACTTACCAAACTAAGTGGGATAGTTTTATTTCTTTATGAAATGGTCTCATTGCGATATATTATAAAAAAAAAGAAGTAAACAAATCTTGGTTACTCGAAATTGCTGTGGATAATGAATAAACATACATCTTTAAGTTTATGTGGATTGATTTTCTCGTTACTTATTTTCATATTTAGAACCATTAGACGATGACTTATAATTAAGAACCATTATGCAAAATTCGTAACTATACGCAATCTTGATGATAGCAGAAAAATTATAAATTTAAACATAAAGTTGGCAAGTCAATTTGAGCAAAGATGCTACAAACATCTGAACTCTATGAACCTCGTAAGTGGCCTGTTGTTCCGTTACGTGAACACAAAATAGTTGACAAGGTAATAAAGTAGACATTGCTGTTATTGTCTGCTATGTATAAGAAATTATTAAGGTCAGAAACTTATATTGACATTGTCAGAATGAAACTCGTGTTTATTTCTTATTTATGTATGTATTATTTAATAAAATATTTAGTGTCACAAGTTACATTGTGGCTATTATGTCACCCTCACTTGTATTGGGGTTGTGTCTCCTATATTTATACTATACAAGTGTGTGATTGAAAAGTCAAGCTTACACTTTGATTCTGGACCAAAATTAGAGGAAAAATATATCTATAATGTAATATAAATTTGAAACAGATGATATTTTTATGCACACTTGTCTGCAATCACTTGAGGATGTGCTTAGTTTTTACATCTTTTGTTAATACATAACTTTCTGCATGGTGCGAGTTTAAACCCTAGTTTGCAGCTATGATAAAACAGTTTAAAATGCCTATTCCATCCTACTTAATAGGTTACACATAACATTTCATGTTCTGTAAAAAAAAATTATGGGGTTGATATATTGTTATCGATTGAACAATAATTTTAAAAACCATGTTATAGCTCTTCATACTGGATTCATGCAAAAGAAAATGTCATTTTTAATAATACATGTTAAAGAGCAGCAACATTTGAAATGAAATCATCAGATTTTATAACGATGTTAACATGAACTAATTAATATTTCATTTCATCGTGACATTTTAAAGGATATAACGATGTTTATATTATCCCCACCGACTGTTGATCTAAATAAATGCAAAACAAATAAATATATTTCATAATTTAATAATAAGGCTGAATTTTTTTAGTTAGGTTTTCTGCTAATTTTTTCGGTCAATACTTGAAAAAACCAATTTGTACACCTTTCATATCCTTAGCCTAAAACGTTTTGGTTTTCTCGTCACCCTGATGACAAATATTTTTTCGACAGATTCTTCATTGGATTCCATTACTTTTGTCATCACACTGACAATAGAATACCGAAGAAAGAAGGGCAAAATATAAGACGATAATGTGGATTTATTATTTTTCGTGGGATATCAATTTTCAATTTCGTGGGTAAAAGCGATCCACGAATTTAAATATCCAACTATCAGATGATTTATTACTAAGAAAAAGCAAAACCACGAAATTAAGTATCTTCGATAGCTCATATTTTTCATGAACCACAAAAATTGGTATTCACGAAAATAAATAAATCCACAGTAATTCAGATACAAGACAAAAACGTTAAAACAAAGAACTTGTGAAATGATAAAAAGACAAGAAAAAGTTAAGATTTGTGAACTCCCCAGTGAAACTGGGAATCAAAGCAGGTCCTTCGGAGGAGTAATAATGTCCAGCCCTGTTAACGGCACACGTTACGTTGCAAGTGGAATGGTCCGTTGAGGAGTAATATCCTATGAGGTATCAATTCAGTAGACGTTGATGTTTTCTGTATTTGTGAGATCGATACGTCCTTATAAAGACGTAAATTTAAAAGATACAGTGAGTCATATATTGTTATTTCTTCTCGGTTCCATTACTATATACGGCACCCATTTTAATATTTTGGTTTTAAGACATTTTTTTTAATTTTTTATCTCATGGGCCTAGATGAAGGAGTTGTTCAGGCAGCCGATTTTTCCGACAGTACTATCAGAAATCAAGTGTTCCGGAAGCGTAATCATATCCAGCCCCCTTAACGGCACCCGTCACTATTCAAGTAGAATGGTCCGATGAAGACTCATCTCCGGTGAAGTGTCAAATAAAAGTAATAACAAAATACTGAACACCAAAGGAAATGTTCAAAAGAGCAAAATCGACAAGACTGACAAGATCTAGAAATCTACAGACCGATTGGCAGAAAGCTGTCATACTCCTGACTTGGTACAGGCATTTTCAAATGAAAATTGTGGGTTAAACCAGGTTTTACGGCATGCCAAACCTCCAACTTATATGTAACTATTATAGTTCTGTAGAAATAGCCTAAAAAGCTAGTGTAAAATCCGGGAATTCCAATAGACAACCCAGTACTGTACAGTTAAACGATTAACCAAACAAAAATGCATAATAGAAATTAGTAAATACTTAAATGTCATTAAGACCATCCTTAATCATATCTGAAAAGTTAACTGCATATTTTTCGACAAGGTCTTAAAATTAGTATGACGAGAAACCTTACAAGAGCTATCTTGTGTATACTAGTATATGATAAAATATGTAATAAATTATGTTTAGTTTAGTTTATAGTTATTTTATTTGCTCAAGGAGACAAAAAGGATGACAAAAGTTTTACCACCTTATGAAGTCTTCTGTTTTTGTAAATTCAATGTACAGTATATAATATGAGCATGCACAATATGTAAGTATTATATTTAAGCAATATTTAAGCAAGCTACCAAGAAATAATACCAAAATAATGTAAGAGTTACAGATGTATGTGGATTTGTGGATGCGATCGTCTTGCGTGGACATATTTTTTAAAAGGCGAGGAATTTTTTGGAACTTTAAAAAAATTGATATACTTCTTTAAAAATACGACAGTTGCCATTATCTGCTAGATCTGGACTACCTTGAGTCAATGAGGCAAATAATGAGAACATGAAATTATTTTGAAAGACGTCATAAGTCTCACTGACTCAATCTATGTATTCATATTCCATACTGTGTTGAAAAGTTTGAAAAAACACCCCATTTTACATCTTTTATTGCATTCGCAGGGTATCAATCTGAACACCTTCGTGTCTGAAAAGAGAATCGATAGTTCAAAAAAATATTATTATAATAGAAAGCAGGGGAACCGAAATGGAATTAACTACTAACTACTGAGCTGGTGATACCCTCGCGGACTAACAGTCCACCAGCAGTGGCATAGACTAAAAAGAGAAACATCGCGCACAACCAAATCATCGTCAAAGAAGATACCCTCAACCACATCCCCTTAGAATTAGACGAACTCCCGAGAGCCTTACTTATTAATGTTCATTTTATAAGCATGTAAAACATATATTGGACATAACTTGTTTCTAATATTTCAACAATACAGTTCACAAATTTCCTGAACTCGTTAACCGAATGCAAGCACGATTAAGATCTCGCAGGAATTCAATAACTGTACAAATAACAATTTTTATGAGCAAACTACATGGAACAGAGACATGTATCAATATTTGATTGATTTCAACATTTTTGTGCTTTTCTATGACTCTTTCCAAATCATACTTTTCTTATAAACTTAGGAAATGAACGGTACAGGAGAATGTCGAGAGATTTTAAGTTTTTTGCGGTAATAAAATTAATGGCATTTTAAATCTAGTAAAACAAATCCATTAGATAAATTGCGTTTCACGATGATTTTGTTTTCTTTAACTTTTAGAAGAGAATACCTGAGTATAAGTCACAAAATATAAGCTACATACTATTTTTCAATATCTGTTGCATTTTTATACATTTTGTTATACAGATATGAATAGTTAAAGGGTACGTCATATTTTGCTTCACAAGATTTAAAGCTAAGTGTATTTTTAAGTTAAAAGATTGTTTGCAAAGTGTTTTCCAGTTTGACATTTTCCGCGCTTCATTTTATATTATTTGCAATGGTTTGACTATTGAATGCTATTGCGGATGCATGTCAAATTTGTATGACTAGTTTTCCTATTTCTATTCTCTTCTTGCCAAACCTACTACATATATACAGCTTTCTAATTGTTTTGTAATTTACCACATTCCATTGTTTTCTCTTTAGATATAAATAGATTTATTACGTTGTTTCAGTTTCAAATTGTTGTTAGCAAATATTGAATGCCTACCAGCAAATAGTAGGACGTTCGATATGCATGTAGTTTCGAAAAGCAGCAGAAGTTATCTTTCTTTGCATGAAGTGTGAACATAGCTGTGGCCGTAATCTTTTCGTCAAACCTTGATGTCTAGTGTATATCCAGTTCTTCTCGTCTCGTTCCGTGTCCGCTCGTATTTTTGAATTACTCTCCAAATTTCTGTCTCAGTATTTCGGGTTTGTCCTACCCTGGTACAGGCCTTGGTAGTGTAGGAACCAAGGTTACATAACTACTAAAATTTACTCTTGAAATACAAAATAAATGATATGTAAAGATTTATTTTAATCCCAATTAAAGTATTATTATATGGTTTTCATGAGCTGTCTCATGCAGAAAAATGTCCGAATTCATTCATGCCTAACTATTTTAGTAATTTTGGCATATAAACGTTTTACAAATTTTTGGTAACAATTGCGGTCTTCCAAAGTTATGACCCAAAAAATTTACTAAATACTGCTCTGCTATAAGCTATCAGGTTAATTTTTCATTTATTTATCCTTGATTAACTGAACAAAATTGGGGGGAAAATCTGCGAAAAGTGGTATTATAACGCATTCGTGTTATCTGCTACGATATGACAGTTAAATTCAATCAGTTGTATAAAGATAATAATGTGAATTAAAACAAAGCAACATGTATTGTTAATTTTTACCAAATAAAGTTTAATGACGTTTCCATTGAAAATATTAAATAATTATTATCACTATCAAATAATAAAGAAAGCTCATAAGACCAGTTGGATCAATTGTTCTATTTATCTCTTTACTGTGAGGAAATTGAAGGAAAAATGTGTCACCCAATCATAGGTCTTGGCACCATACAAAAAAAATCAGTGGAGTTGTTGGACAAGCATCTTATAAAGGACCAATTAAGGCCTATCCATTCTTAGAATAGTTCAACCTAGCGCACGGATTGGAAATTTTTGAAAATCATAAGCTATTGCAGCCATATTAAAATCAGGCGGAGTCATTGTACAAAGTATTAAGTTGGGAATCATATGTAAAAAGATTCTTACCTCGACATAGCAAAATAGTTTAAGAGAAGAAGTTGAACATTTGTCAGGCAATCAAAAGGCATGGGCACCATGCTGAATATTGGACGAGGTCGTTGGACAAAGGATACCAAGCGTGATTCAAATTAGCAGGTTGGTACCTGAGAAGTAACAAATGGATTAGCCAATGAGAAGAAAAAAATCTAAGAGCGATAACCAAAAACCTAATATTCTGGAGAAAGAGAAAGCAGAGACAAATACAACACGAAACATATAAAAACTGAAACTAGGACACCACTTCAAACTAAAAGTAAAAGACCTATGATAGTAGGTTTGAAAAGACAACATCCTCATAGTAGAGCAAAACAGATCGACGAGTAAGGGTGCGCAGTTATTCCCCATTGGAGTACCGACAGTGTCAAAAATATGACCACCGCACTGAACAAATATGTTATATATCTGAGTCTAGACTTCTGTTGATCATGTACGTCGACTTCCGGTACACCAACAGCTGATTTTGACAGCTCTTGAAAATATTACAATTTTCGGTGTTTTAAAGACAATATCGAAGTATAAGTGAGTACGAAAGAAAGACAATCTACTGAAAAACAGACCAGAACAGAAAACAAGAAGAGTTTCAGTTATTTTTTCTGAGAAAAAGACATTTCAACGGAAGCGGCGGACTTGCAATATTTCAAACATGGACAACAGTTGTTTCACAATGATGATGTAAATATTTCCAAAGTCTTCCAACCTATCAAGTGGTTAGTAACATAAATAATTATTCTATAATGATATAGCAAATTGATGACAAAATATACATTCTATAAACTTTTATTGGCGTGATAACGCCCTTTTTCCTTCGACGTTACCATTAGTTACGTGATAAACAATATGGAGAATAAAGCGTTAGTGAAAATATATATAGACGGAGCCTGTAGGAACAATGGTCATAATAACCCCCAGGGTGGTTGTGGAGTTTTCTGGGGACCGTATCATCCGTTAAATACAAAGGAGAAATTAATAGGAGAAAAACAAACGAACAACAGAGCTGAGTTAATGGCGGCGATTATCGCGGCAAAACAGGCGCTACATATTGGAGCATCGGAAATAGAGATTGTAACGGACAGTCACTATGTAAAACATGGAATAACACAATGGATAAAAACCTGGAAAACAAATGACTGGAGAACTGGAAGAAGAAAAACGGAAGTTTTGAATAGAGATTTATGGACCCAGTTAGACTATTTAGTTACAACATTGAAAATCAAATGGGAATGGATAGAAGCACATAAAATGGTTTACGGAAACTCGGAAGCCGATGAACTAGCAAAAGCCGGTATTTCGTGTGAAGACAGCACATGGCAGTTAATGACTGTAAAAGAGAATACATGTACCAATGATAGTCGAGCAGAAGAAGAAACGATCGTGAAGTGTATTGATAAATGCGACTCAAAACAAGTGAGCGGGGAACCTAACAACAAAGACAGGAACAACAATAATGATGAAAACTGTAACATCTGTAGCAAAAAAGTAACGGAAAATGGTATCCAATGCACAGATTGCAGAAAATGGGTCCATTATGTCTGCTCAAAACTACCGCCATATCAACTGCATGTATTTGAATCAACAAACAGAAAATTCACATGTGAACTATGTACAGAAGTAGATGATGACTTTATTGAAATGCTACAAGAACTGGTGAAAAAATCAAAGGTACAGACAAATATGACAAACGTAGAGGTTCAAACAGAAATAGTACCAACAGATGTAGACATTCAAAACATACCGTTATATAGTGATTCAAAAGTCCAGACAGAGGATTCATCATTCCGTAAACAGGAGGATAAATCAAACGGGCAAGATTTTGACAAAGTTATTCGAGCATTCCAGGAAAGTACTGTGAAAATAGTAGAAAAATCGTTTGTAGACATCATAGATAAAGTCGTAACTGTCCAGAATAATACAGAAGAGTACAGAATGAAGATTGATAAACTGTCAAAGGAAAAAGATGATTTAATGAAGAAAATCAGTAATATCGAGAAGAAAGAACAGCAACAGCAAATAAATAATTGCTTAAAATGTACAAAGAAAGAAAAAGAACTTCACAAATGCATTGAAGAAAGAGAAGAATGGCGAAAGAGATACGTTGATGAAAAATTAAATCACGAAATACATTCGCATGAACTTAAAGCACACACCGATATACTAAGTCAGCAAATTAGAACAACAGAATCAAAACTTGAAATAACAATGTCAGAATTAGGTGTACAAGAAGAAAGACTAAAAGTGAAAAACACGGCTATAATGGACATGGAAAAACAGATGAACAACCAATTTTCACAGATAATGAAGTTACAGGATGAAGTGATATCGTGGAAACTTCACAGCTCGAGATCAGATGACAGCTTAATCACTACCGACAGATTCGAGGAGAGACGTTCAAATATAAAGGAAAAGACTCCAACACCAGCAAAAACAGTAGCCGGCGGCATATCAAATCAAAGTACTGACAGTAAAAATGAGAACAAAAAGAAAGAGGAATCCAACATGGAGAAAGGTAAAGATAGTGCCAATAAAGGTACAAACAGTCCAGTACCAAACAGGAAAAGACAAGATGGAAAAAGAAGAGTGATTTTGATAGGTACTTCTAATACCAAATTTGTCAGTAGAGATTTACTTGCGAATAAAAATGTACAAATAGACAAAGTTGTAAAGTATACGATCAAGGAGGCGAAGGAATATCTCGAAATCAACAGCACAGAAAAGATGTCAACAGAAGCGATCGTCCTTCATACATTATGTAACGACTTGAACAATAAGACTCCTGAATTGTGTTCTGAAGAACTGATAGACTTGGTAAATACTACAAGTAGTAAATATCCTAAAGCTAAAGTAGTGGTTTCTTTAGGAATTCCTCGTAATAATGAAGAATTCAATAGAAAAGTAGAAAAACTTAATGTGTTAATAAAAGAAATTTTTCATAATAAGTCAAATGTAGTGCTTTGTGACAATGGAAATCTTTTCTACCGTGGCCGTCCGTCTTATGGAGTCTTAAATTCAGACGGAGTACACTTGACAAGGACTGGTACTAACAAACTTTCTTCGAACATCAAACAGTCACTTTGTGCAGCTCTTAATCTACCAAAGGACATAGACTATCGAACAAACAATTACCACCACAACTGGGGAAGAAGACAATGGAATCGGCGAAGATATTATAGTTAAAGATGACAATGACGCATAGAAATTTTTTGAAAATAGGTAGCTGGAATGTACATGGATTAAGATCAAAACATTTTGATAAGTCAGTAGATGTAAGGTTTTTGAAAGAAATTCAATCGTATGATATATTAGGTTTACTAGAGTCAAAAATCGATCCAAGTGATCAAATATTGTTTCATCAATATAAGTCTGTATATATATCAAGACCAAAAGAAAACGAATATCCAGTTTCTGGCGGGATTCTAATATTGTATAATGCAAAAATAAAAAAGGGCATAACTTTTTTAAAGAGTAAAACAAGTGAAGTACAGTGGGTAAAATTGTCGAAAGAATATTTTGGTTTTGAAAATGATGTATACTTAGGATATGTGTACTTAGCACCATCAAATTCGTCGTATTATGTTAGACATAACTTAGATGTGATGAACGTAATTGAAACAGATGTGAAGTATTTTAGTAACAAGGGAGACATCATTATTTGTGGTGATACTAATGCTAGAACAGGTAATGCAGCAGATTTTATTGATAATGATAACAATTTTATACCTGTTCCAAATGATTTAGTCAACAATTATACAAACTCAAATATAAGAAAAAGCAGTGATAGTGTTCGCTGTAAAAGGGGACAGGAACTTCTTGATTTGTGTATCACTTCAAATTTAAGAATTCTAAATGGTCGAACTTTTGGGGATTACACCGGCAAATTTACTTCCTTTCAATACAACGGGAACAGCGTTATCGATTACGGTATTGTATCAGACAACTTTTCACCAAATGTATTATATTTTCATGTAAGCGATCCCATCCCTTATTTATCAGACCATGCAAAAATCACTGTACAGATTTACGCACAGTTCAGTTATGATACATGTATTACAAAGTTGAAACCCATTCCAGATGGTTATGTATGGGGACAAAATTCCAGTATCTTATTTAGAGACGCTTTCTTAAGCACTGACGTACAAGAGAAGATTACATGGTTTATGGATAAAGATTATTATATCACATCCTCCGATATATCGATGATAGATTTTGCTTTGGAAGATTTTTCCCAGATATTATATACTGCTGGTAACAAATCATTAAGAAAAGTTTGCAACAGTAAGAAAAAAAATCGGAAAAATAAACAAGTAAAAGAGTGGTTTCACGGAGATTTGGTGAATATGCGAAAAGAGGTTTTAAGGAAAAGCGAGCTTTATGCTAAATATCCAAACAATCCATTTATCAGAGGATCATTTTTTAAATATAGAAAATTATACAGTAAGGCGTGCAAGAAAAAATGTAAAGAATTCAAGTTATTTATAATTGACAAGCTTAACTATTTACATGATAATGATCCTAATACTTATTGGTCGCTGTTACGAAAGCTGAAAGATGACGCTTGTCAAACTGATCCTAGCGAAAAGATTTCAAATGATGAATGGGTATCATATTTTAGAGATCTGTTTAGTATAAAAACTGAGTTTATTCAGCAGAATGAAATGTTCAAGAATATGACTGAACAATTACTATCACAAAGAACATTTTGTGAATTAGATTTTAAATTTACTGAAAGCGAAATTGCTTTGGGAATTAAGAATTTGAAAAATAAAAAAGCAGCTGGTTTTGACAAGATTAAAAATGAAATGTTAAAATACAGCAAAGATTTTATTCTACCTTGTATTGTGAAAATGTTTAACTTAATATTAACAACTGGTATATATCCAAAAGAGTGGAAAAAGAGTTATATTAGACCTATATTTAAAGGAGGAGACCCAAACGATCCCTCCAATTATAGAGGAGTTGCTATTATGTCATGCTTGGCAAAATTGTTTAGTTATGTTTTAAATAATAGATTACAACATTTTTTAGATAGTAAAAACATTATTTCTTGTACACAGATAGGTTTTCAACCTAAATCTAGAACGGTAGATCATATGTTTGTTCTAAGAACAATTATTGAGAAATACACTCAAAATAAATCCAAATTGTACACTTGTTTTATAGATTTTTCTAAAGCGTTTGATACAATTCTTCATTCAGTTTTATTTTATAAGTTAACGAAGATAGGAATAAAGGGAAAATTTTATGATATATTACGAAATATGTATATTTTAAACCAAGTTAGTATTCGTATTGGCAATCAACTCACAGAACATATAGTTCCAGAAATTGGTGTACGGCAAGGAGATAATATAAGTCCTAGTTTATTCAAAATATTTGTCAACGATCTTCCAGAGTTATTTGATGACAACGATGATTCAGTCGAACTATATGATAAGAAAGTTAATTGTTTACTGTATGCAGATGATTTAATTTTGATGTCAACTACAGAGCGTGGTCTACAAAATTGTCTGAACAAATTGTCGAATTATTGCGATAAATATGGTCTGTTTGTTAATTTGAAGAAAACCAAAGTATTGGTATTTAGTAAGGGTGGTAAAAAGTCAGGTTCAATATTTACATTCAAAAATAAAGTTATAGAAAATGTTAATTCCTACAAATATCTTGGAATTGTATTCAGTTCAAGTGGATCGTTTTCTTTATGTCAAACAGATTTATATAAGCGCTCTTTAAAGGCATACTTTAAATTGATAAAGTGTTTTGGAGATGTAAGAGCTAATCCTAACACGTTGTTGCATCTTTTTGATCATACAATCAAACCAATTTTACTATATGGAAGTGAGATATGGGGAACTGTTAACCCACTCTCACAAATTGTTACACGTAGAAATAATTATGTATTAGAAATGTCAGTGGACAACCTAGTATGTGACAAATTACATATGAAATATTTGAAATTTGTAGCTGGCGTGCACAAAAAAGCTTCAAATGATGCCATTCTAGGGGAATTTGGTAGATATCCTTTATATATTGATGTTTTAACAAACACGATTAAATATTTGAAGAGATTAAATTCTGCTGAAAATGACAAATTAATCTTCAGCGCTTTTAGAGAAAGTGAAAATCTATCTATCAAGGGTAAAAGTAGCTGGGTTTCATGTGTTTATTTTCTTCTTCAAAAGTTAAATATTGATAAAAATAAGCTCGATGATATTATTTCTAGAGGAAAATCTGTTCTAATTGAGCGGTTCAAGAATAAATGGCAAAGAAGCATGAAAGAGTGTGCAACCAATCAAGTTGGTAAATTACGAACATATTCATTATTTAAAGATGTATTTTGTAAAGAAAAATATCTATCTGTTCTTGATAATTTTGAAATTAGAAAGTGTTATACTTCTTTTAGAATAAGCTCCCATAGTCTTGAAATCGAAAGGGGTCGCTATAAAAATATACCACCAGATAATAGAAAATGTAACATTTGTAAAACAGGAGAAATTGAGAACGAAGTTCATTTTATATTTGATTGTTCAGCATACGAAAATGAAAGAAATACTTTCTTGAAATATATTCAATATAATTGTAAAAATTTTACATCTTTATCAAAAGTGAACAAATTAGTTTGGTTAATGAATAATGAGGATGAAAATATTACAACAAAATTTGCAACTTATATTTTCAAATGTTTTCAACATAGAAATACCATACTAAAGAATTGACACACACACAATATCTATGTATATGACAATTCATGTACATTTTGTCTTCATTGTTGTTTTGAAACGTTAAAATGTTTAACTGGTTATTATATATTTAACTGATTGTATGCCAGAGATGGCCCATAATTGGTTTTAATAAAAATATTCTGTTCTATTCTATTCTGTTGACTAGCTTTCATGCAAAGCAAATGAAAGACCACGATAGACAATCTGATCATAACATATATGATATACCTTTCACTTGCACCCACACAAACACTAACAAACACAATTATATAGATGAAAATATGGATGAACGCAATATTGAATTGGAAACAACATACTACAAAAAAGTAACAGGTCTGTTATGCCTCCCATTAGATTTGCTTATGTTTTCCTTGTACAATGTATTGAAATAATAACTACTTTTCAGTTATACATGTACTTGAATTTCCTGCAATAAAAATTTAAAGTCTTATCGACTATGGTGCAGAAAAAATCAACAATATATTAAGTACATGCATGTTGACTGTATTATTTAACAACCCACCAATAAATACATGAAATAAATGTGCTTTTTAATATAGTGTATTAAATTTTTTTCAGGAAATAAATTAAAATGGACTCAAACAGTATTGAAGACAAGCATGTTACCAAAGAGTTAAACAGGTAAATTAATAATGAAGTGGGTACATGTACAGCACAAAGAGAATTTTTGAGAAAAATGAAAAGGTCAGATTTCAAGAATATTTTTTCCTTTTACATCATGTACAAATGTAC
>JAOXYH010763570.1:0-12744 GCA_028566455.1 Botula fusca | reverse complement strand
TAGAACTAGCAAAATGTAAACAGATCTAAAGCAAGTTGCGATATGGTTACATTATAATGGTCAACCAACTCGTGATGCAGACAACCACTGGATCCACTTTCACTGTGAGAGTCTTTCTAAAAACGAAATTTGAATCTATATCATGTACTTGATCAGTCTGTTCAAATAAGCGACATTGGCTAACGAACTCCAAGATGTCAACCAATACTGTTGCTCCAACTTATGATAACTCCCAAAATAAGGATATTAAACCGAAGGAAACAGCTGTGACAACTAAAGACGAAATGGTCGCAGATCTGCACTTAAAACAACCAATAGAGGTGACGCAAGAGCCTGCTGAGTCTTTTGTATTACAGACTAAAAATATGACTGAATCACGTTTAAGCATAAACCAGAAACTTGCTCTGCCACCTGTTAGCATAAACCAGGAGGCAAGTCAACGCGTGGTAAACACAAATCACGTGCAAAGCATGCTTTAACCGGCAGAAGATATGACTTTACTCCCAAAACTCCATACAGAGTTGATAACAAACGATCCGCTTAGCTGTCTAGTGGCACAGCAATCGTCTCAACCCAATTCCACTATTGATAGTACAATTGAAAGAACAGCAAAGATTAACGAAGGAAAAACAAATTTAAAAGAAAAGGACTTGATAGAAATGACCAAACATACAACGCCTAACCAATATTTCAATCCGTATGGTCAGCTCAATTTTCCTCAGCAGCTTATGACCCCTTCGTATTACGGAATGAAGATGCCACCAAATAAACGGTTCATAGCTCCATTTCAACATGGCACGTGATCAGCTGTGCATGCCACCTTATCATTAACCATCTAGACCTATGGGATGTCAACCACCAATCCCACAACCGTCCCAGCAGTTACCATCTTAATCTGTCCAGGTTCAACACTGCCAAAAAAACTTGTCTCCTGTAAACATGCCACTACCTTCCACTGTTCAACACTTCAAAAATTCAAGTCTGATTCCAGTCAATATTCCACCATCTGGATACAATACCATTCAAAATATACAGGTAGAAAAATATTACCACAACGTAATGAGGAGAGTAATAGATTTCTCAATGAAAGAAATAATACCAGAATTCCACTCTCTGTGGCGGAATTTTTACTTGGGGAAAACCATAACAGGCAGGCACGCCTCAGGTCGAATCTATTGCTAACCATACCACAAAATACTGTATCGATGGTAAATGCAGAGAAAACAGTAAACTCATATTAGGAATAAATCACTTCACAAAAACCCTAATGTTTGGAGTAATCAGGTGACTGCTATGATCAGAACGATATGGAAGGACCAAGAGATTTGGAACATGTACATAACAACATTATCCAGGCCCGAACATATTAGTCCTAACATCAAGTCGGAGCTCATAGAATCACTCCAATCAGACAGTGCTGTTACTACCCAGTATCACCAAACGTTTTTTAGAACAAACTCTGCCTCAAACGTTCAAGGGCTCAACCATGAAGCAGAAAAAAATCCTCGGTTTTGTAACATGCAACTGTAAAAATGTTCGTAACAATATGGACTGTGTTAGGGATATCTTTTATAAAGTTGATGTGGATATTGTATGTCTACAAGAACACTGGATTTTCAATTTTGAAGCGACTGAGCTTTCTAACATGTTTCCAAATTGTCCGAGGGCTGTAAAATGTCTAGATGACCTTAATCCAATAAGTACGATGCAGCGACCACGTGCATGGGTTTGGTGGAGTTGCCATAATATGGAAAGACAGTGTCTCTCACGTAGTCACCAAACTTGATGATGGAAACGAAAGGCCTTCGGTATTCATTTAAATATAGAACCGTGCCCGATTATACTGGTTTATGTCTACATGCCATGTAGAGGTTCCAAACAGGCAAGTTCACACCAAATCTTCTGGAATTGTATGGGACAAAATTGATATAGGGCAATACCAGGAACTAATTACTGATAAAATCCAGGAACTAGAGGACACAAGCGGTTTACTTACAGTGGAATGTTAAAACCGTAGAAAATTCGTTTATTAAATTTTCTCAACCTAGTAAGCAGAGAAATGTCAGAATCTGGAACGATGAAATTGCTATAGCATTAGACAAAAACAAAACAGCTCTTTACAACTGGAAAAGCGAAGGAAAATCAAAAGCTGGGAGATCAGCCGAGATGAGAAAGAGCTTAAGAAAGAACCACGCAGAACCAGAAGGCAAGAAATTGCCGGACAAAGAGATGAAAAGCTTCAGGAAATTATGAATGCGCAAAGCAGTGATAATAATATGTTCTACCAGTTCCTAAACAAACAATGTAAACACGGAAGAACGAAAATAACTTCACTTGAAGTAGACGGCGAGACCTATGGAACACTATCTGACATATTGACAGGATGGAACTCCCATTTCTCGAAACTTGCTATCCCATCTTTTCACTTAAGTGATGAATATACAGGTAGGGAAACAGACCTGGACATATAACAGAAATCTGCTTGGAGGAAACAACACCGAAACTCCTTACAATATACGAGGTACAAGAGGCCATCAATAAGCTACAATACAACAAAGCTTCTAACAGCTGAATAATTTAAATATGGAGGTCCAAGTCTTCTGGAAGCCTTAACCAAAATTATTAACTCTATATGTACAGCACGAATTCTCCCCGATTACATCAAAATGGAAATTTTAACAAGACAAGACGATATCAAATGCCGGACGTGACAACGAAATGAAAATGTTCACGCATAGGATTGGCTCAAAATCAGGAAGCAAAGTAGTACCATTTTCCCATTGGTGGAAAATGCAGTCAACCTAAATTCATGTTGATTGATCCGCAATGCGACCGGAATCGTCGCTCGAATATTTGATATTCTGTTCAGTAAATTGTTGATTTACTTTTCTATCTGTATATCCCTACATTTTTTTTTGGAGGACGACTTATGTGTAACTGTAGGGACTGTGTGGGTATACATGTAGGTATCAAGTTGCACTGTAGTAGGCTTGAAGTACATTATCTATATTTAACACGACCCACCACCGTTCGCATACATAATATTGAAAAGTTCTATAATTATCCGTTATAAGGGAAATCATAGTCATTCTTGAAAAGAATACGAGTTTGATGCCTTTTGATATTTTGTTTTACTGCATTAACATTAACATATGTCACTCAGAATTACATTATCCTCCTTTATCTCATATTTTTAGTAAATATAAGAGAATGAATACTTTAAAGCCTGCAAATATTTCTAAAGACAGAAGTCAATGAGTGGAAGGGGGAGGTTGGAACCCCGGGAATGAGGAGGCAGGACAGGGCACAGAATGCGAGGGAAGGGAAGCGGAAGTAAGGGAGAGGAAAGTGGGAGTCAGTGGCGGAGGGAATCGGTAGTTGGTGACCCCTTGTCCATTCCCCTCAGAAGTAAACTTTAGATAAGTAATATCATAAATTAGGTTCTAAGTTAATATAAACATATTATATATATTTGGCTAAGAGACGGCTAGCTTACTTGTAACAGGTGTACCTACCTTATCGATGTATCTAATCTGAATTCGGATTCCCTCTGTTTCATTTCGGATTGCTGCTTGTTCCTACCTTATCTCAAGATTGTATCTATTGTTTACACCTGTACTTTATTTGAAATAATCGGCCTACATATTTTCTTTCAGTAATATTCTCATATTTTTAACGGGTTGCCTAATAATACTGCATTTGAACATATTTCACGAGTACTTAATTTCCCGTTTATTTTTTGCATTTATGAAAGATTTCCACACGACCCTATATGAATTATTAAATCAGCATTACTTTCACGATTAAGTCCTTTTCGGCAAATTGGCCCAAAATAACTACACCGTGCAAATATGTAAATTTCAGTATTAGCATAATTGTAATTGTACAAATAAGTTTCGTTATCTTAGAGTTCGAATCAATCCCATTCATCAATAGGAAAACTGAAACCGAATACACAACATTTTAAAAGCTTTATTCAGAGATTATTTGTTATTTGATCTTAATTTTCTTCTCAATAGAGACATCAGACGAAACAAATTGAAAACAATTAATCCAATAATGTTCAAAGATCTTCGACAGCTGAAGTATCTGTAAGTAAACTGTCCATTCAAATTAAATGCAGAATAAAGTAAATAATGGGGCACAATTTTTAATTCAGCAGTATTTAATTTGAGTTCATTCGAACGATTTTCTTGGATTTTAGCAATCCAGTTTTAATCATGTATTAAAAACGTACATGGCTTTGGTACAGTTAACTCATCAACGTATTACTTCAATTTTAATATTGCCAAGCTAGTGGGCGATACTGTCACGATTCATGTAATTAAGTCTTCATAATGAAATTAAAGGTTTGTTAAAATTTTGGAACAAGTTATAATCCATAACCTTCTTTAAGCGGCTTACGTTTTTTTAATACCGATTCTTAGTTTATGTAGCGTAAATTGCCTCGAAGCAGCTTATATCGTATAACCAGTTCCAAAATTAAAAACGATCCTGATACTATAAATACATGTAATCGGCCGTGATGAATATCTATTTTTGACTCCAAGAGTGCTGAGTAACACAGGGATAAAACGAGTGTGTGGAACTTGTTCCGCAAACGAGCTTAATCTCTAGCGTTGCTGGCACGAGTGGTCAAAAATCGATATTCATCACTATCGATTAGTTATATTTTTAGCTCACCTGAGCCCAAACGGCCAGTGTGAGCTATTGCCATCATTTGGCGTCCGTCCGGCGTACGATGAATCTTCCAATCAAACAACATGGCAACTGTTGCTATAAATAGAACACACTGGTAAAATGACCATTTTGGCTTTTATTTTTGAATCTATAACAGATAGAGAAAAATAATGGAGAGCAAAAATGATCAGAAAGTCAAGCTTTACAAAAGTCTCAATCTTTCATGAGTTATTGACCTTGAAAAATAAATTTTGACGATTTTTGCTGTTTTTTTTCCAATATCTTGAAAACAATGAACATATAGAGAGAAACTGTAGCAACCAAAAATGACCAGCAGGAAATGCTCTACATCAAAACCGTCAGACGACTTCTTACATGAGTTATTTCCCCTGAAATGTAAATTTTGATTTTTTGGTAATATCTTGAGAAAACAATAACAGGTAAAGAGAAACTATAAAAAGCTAACATCATAAGAAATTCCAGCTGTACAAAAGTCTCCAGTAGACTAAAACCGTCAAATATCGGCAACAGAATACCGAAGCAACAGGTTGAAGGGGTAGTCCTAAACGTGTGAATCCAGAGACAAGGCAAAATCCCGGAAACATACAACAACAAACCAGGACAAAACAAAAAAGAACTGAAAATCAAGAACATTAAACATGCAGGAAACAAAATAAGTAGAAACAGACAACACGAGAACCAAAGCACTAGCAATGTGAACTCCCACCAAAACCCGGGAGTAACATCAGGTGGTCCAAAAGGGTAAGCATGTCCTGCTCCGTTAACGGCACCCGTCACATTGCAGTTGAGAATATCCGGTGACGTGTCAAGTCCGGTGAGGTTTCAAATCCGGTATGACGAGAATTCTAACAGAAGATATCATGTCGCATTTGTGAGATAGATACATCATATCGATCTACCAAATCATGATGACGACCATAGAATTTCTGGAGTGACAATAATAACACGCCTTTTGGCTCTGATTAGGAAGTCACTGTACAAATCACAGGCACGACAGTATCGTATATCGTATCAACTGTGAAATGTAGAAACCATACGCCGGGGACGTAGGTAATTTACTACTCAAAAAGGGAAAGTTCACAATTGGAAAGTTAAAGTCATCACGTTTGTCATAAAGTTTAGATTTCAATCATAGTTTATGAAAAAGAGTCTTCGAGGCGCTAGCTGAGGGGTTGCTCTTTTTCGTATACTAATGACCAGCCATTGCTTATCTATTTTAGCCTATGCTTTCTTGTTGAATGCTTGATGAACAATTATTACCAATTACGTTTGAATATCAATAATGATAACCATCTCTTAGGAATTTGTCCTGATCTTTCCATCAGGGAAAAAACTACACTGAGCTTCTGTTCACTACATGTACATCATTAAAAACAAATGCTTCCATTTAAAAGGCTGCATTTACTGGAACATTCAGATTGGACTAATACCTTGTACAGATGGGTTCAGTTCTAACCTTTCTTTAGAACTGTCCTAGAACAGTTCTAGAACTGTCATCCTGACACTTTCAGAACAGTTTCTGACAGAGCGTGTCCTGACTTAGAACAGTTTTGAAAAGTTATGGCATATGATAATTTTAGACACTTCTGACTCTGGACAGTTCTAGACTAGAACACTTTTGGACACTTAGTTCTAGCCCAGAACACTTTTTGACAGACCAATGACATTTTGTATAAATTTTTGCAAGAATCATACATGCTGGACGGCAAATTAAATAATTTAAAACGATAGTGATACCACATGAATATTGTAAAATGTTTGCTTCTGAATTTTTGCTTTTTTGTGAATTTCTTTTATTTGATCAATTATATTTTTATTATTTCTAAAAATGTTAACGTACACGGTCCGAGATCGTATTTTTTGTTCATGTGTATGTGTGTGTCAGGGTGCGTAGGTGTGGGAATGAATTGTCTTAGTTTTTTAATTTGTAAACATCTTAATCACAGTTCAGTAAACCTGTGTAAATTGAACCAACTGATTAAGACGCTGGTTACCTAGTTACCTACAGGTGATACAGGTACATGTAACTGACAGAAAACTGTCTTGTTAACTTACCACCTGTGGTGTTAAGTTGCAGTAAATGTCATTTTGCACAAAACTCATACTAAAAACAAAAATAATGTGATACATGTTCGGCCGTCTCAAATGAATACTTTTGGACAGTTCTACTACAGAAAAATTTATGACAGCTTGTTCTGGCCTAGGACAGGTCTGGACAGTTCTACCGCAGAACAGTTTATGACAGCCTGTTCTGACCCAGAACAGTTCCGGACAGCCTGTTCTGACCCAGAACAGTTCCGGACAGTCCTAACCTATGACAACTTTTGACAGTTCTGACTGTGGACAGTTCTAGTCCAGGACAGTTCTGTACCAGGACACTTCTATGACAGTTTTTTGCTGACAGAGTTGAAGAAAAGTTAGAACTGAACCCAACTGTAAATGGTTTATATCACACCTATAAGCCTACTGCCTTGGCATATATAGCACACGTTTCTAGTGAACTAGTTTTTATATATTATTTAAACAGTGATATACCTTAAAGATTTCAAAGAATTTGTCGTTGGAGGGAGGTCCTTAGTAAATTTTCCCCTTAGTCCCCTATCTTTTGCATAAAGGATGTGAATTTTAACCGGAAAGATGCAAGCTTTTATAAATGTTATATGATATACATGTAATTTCGTCAGTTATTTTATTTATAAAATCATATTTTAATGTTTTTGTGTGCTTATTTATAATTACGGTTTTTTCTATATGTTGTTTCTTCTATTGATTTATCTATTTTTATTTGTTTGCTTGTCTTGTATAATTATTTCTTTTATCACAGATTTTGACAAATCAGTGACTTATTAGGTAGGAATTACTTAGTACCGTTTGCATAATAGAAAATGTTTTATGAAAAAAGAATTGATAATAATTGCCGAATTTCCAGTTTAGTTTTGAACTGACAATTGTTTTCAAATAACATTTTATTTTCTGTCCACATTATTTGGAAGTGATTGCGCTATCAGTGCCTTAAGGTACGTTGTATAACAATGCAATTAGAAAGGGCAAGACATGATACCAAAGGCACTTAAAAGTGTTGGATATGAAAAATATCCAACGATACGAGACAAAGAAAATATAGGCTAAGAGATATAAAACAAAAAATCCATGTCTCTGATTGGTCGAGGAGGAATGGTTATCTTCAAAGGAAGTATTGCAATCGCCATTGTAATTATAATAGCCTACCTTAGGTTTTTATTTTAAGAATAACCTCAGCAAGGTCTTTATTATATATTTTTACATGTAAAGCTTGTGTCAAAATGGAAAGGTCCCAGAAATAAAAACCTTGCATTCTGTATGCAGTTAACTCAACATGTTTTTATAAAGAAAATACATCATTTATATATAATAACGCTACAGCTTTCTTAACGTCTATACAGCTGTCAAAATAGGCATGAAAGCTACCATGACACCTGTTATTCAAGAAGTGGTGTCAACATCATGTGCATTTTGAAGAACTTTGAAGATTTATTTGAAAATCTCGATTATTAAAATACAATGATGAAGCCTTATGCACCACAATTCACCATGAACAGCTAGAGTCAAGACTCAGAAATATTAAACGTTGTTTCTTGAAGACGAACGGAGATCACAGAAATAAAGTTATTGTTGTTGACAGAAATTCCATATATTCTGTGAAGAAAGAAACCAAATCATCTTCAAAATACAGCAAAGAAGATTAATCAAAATGCTCGAGTTTTTTAAGCTCACCTGGCCAAAGGCCAGGGTGAGCTTTTGTCATCAATCTGCGTCCGTCGTTAGCTTTTCGCACTGAAACTACTTAATCAATTTTAACCAAACCTGGCTTGGATCTTCAGTAGATAATGTTTTTCATGTTGATCGGAAATTCAACATGGTTGCCAAGGGCAGATAATATGTCATGATTTAGTCAACCTTTATAGCTCTTCCTGTCAGAAAATACGGGACCAATTGAATTGATTTGTTACAAGGATGATCATTAGATGGACCTCTACAAACGTTATGTTTTTTTTTGTGACGATCGGAAATTCACGATGGCCGCCACCAGCGGACAAAGTTTTGACATAAGACCTTATGGGAAAAATATTCATTTTTTTCCTCTAAAACCTGTAAAGCAATTTGAAGCAAACATTGCCTGGATGGTCCTCGGATGATGAACTTTCAAAATTATATTCGCTGATCCCGACCTCCTTCCAAGAAGGCCACCATCAGCGGACATATATTTAACATTGGACCCTATGGGAAAAATGTTTAACACTAGTCAACCAATTTTGAGCAAACATTGCCTTGATAGTCCTTGGTCTGATCCCGACCTCAAACGAAGATGGCCGCCATCAGTGGACATAGTTTTAACATAGGAACTATAGGGAAAATGTTTTGATAATCTACTCAGCTGAAACCAGTGAGCAAATTTAAAGCAGACATGGCATGGACGTTCGTTATGTTGTCGACTTTCAAAAATATATCCAATGACCCAAACATCCATCCAAGATGGCCGCCATCAGCGGACATTAGTTTTAACATAGAACCCTATGGGAAAAATTGTTTTAGAAATCTTCTCTGAAACCAATAAGCCAGATTAAAGCAATCATGCCATGAATTGAACAGCTCATACGTTGTTCCAGAGCATGCGACCATTATCAGGATTTTGTTTCACATCGTGCACAACTATTGATTGATAAGCTTCATCATTCTCGAGTGATCGCTTCAAAAATTTTACGACCGCTATCATAACTTGTAGACTTTCATTGTGTGCCCATCTCCACCATGTGAACAGACTTGTTCCCATCATTTTCTGTTTCTTCTTCCGTTTCCGGATGTAACGTTAGGAGGCATGACATAAGCAACTCGCCAGATGTTTCTGGAAAAGCAGGGGCACTTACTTCACCGGTGCGCTTAGAACATGTTCCCGGTTATGGTGGCGTCCGAGATGCTCATTTATCTTTTAGTTTTACTTTTAATTAATGGACATTTTAACAGTGCATTATTCGGAAGATAACAAATTGAAAGGACCAATCAAATCAGGATCTACAAAAATAAAAAATGGTGTTAAGTCGGAATTTTGTTAGCATTACAATTTGGTATGAAATTTTAAATGTAAGATTTCATTACCAGATTTATGAGAATCTGAAACATTTTTCATACTCATACTTTGTAAAAAATGTATTTAATCTTTGTAGGTTCTGGACTCCGTATATGTGGGAATATTATTATTTGTCTGTTTATTTGGCATAAATCATTTGATTACATGTATGAAAAATATGTGTTTTCAGAGATGATAAAGAAAGTTGTGATGAAGGAATATAATAACAACACATTTAAGATTTCGTGGCGACCACTGAGCATTGATGTAAGAGCCGAATACTACCTGTTTTGGTGCTACCAAAAATTTGCTTTCATATGCAAGGTACTGGAAACAACTTTTCTTTGTAGGAATCTTTCTGTAGTAATCCTTAAATATTTGAATTTTATAGCAACTATTGGAACATCGTATCTTTGGTAGTATCATTGAATAAAAACCCTTTATCTACAATTTTAATAATTAATTACGGAAGACCCATAAATAATTTTATCATTGATTGTAACTTTTTTTCAGACACCACCACAGAAATCGAAAATTGATACAGTAGACTTGAATGTTGCTTTGCCACAAACATTATCCTCAGAAACGTTACTGATAGGAGTATCCTACCATTTAAACAACATAAGTTCTGGATTTGTCTGGTCTGATTGTGTTATTACACTCGAGAGTAAGTAGAACCTTCGTTGTTCTAGATTTGTGTGGTCTGATTGTCTGATTACACTAGAGAGGAAGTATAGTTCTGATCAAGGAATTGGACAAATTTAGTTGATTTTTGTTAAAATTTTAAAGTAAAATTTTCAGAAAGTAGCATTACACGCGGAATAACTGTTTCGGTGTGTACGCGGAGTCACTGGTGTGGAGATTCTAATTCTCATTTACATACAGAAAAAAATAAGTAATTACTCACTCAACACATGAATCGAATTGTTTTAAGCTAACCCGGCCAAAGGTCAGGATTAGCTTTTGTCAACACGTCGCACTAGTCAGATGTAATCAGTCCTTCGTCTGTTCCCCGTCCGTTAACTTTTTCATACAAAAATCTCTGAAACCACTGGGCCAATTTGAACCAAAGTTGTCCAGGATAGTTCTTAAGTGACCCCATTCAAAATTTGTTCGATGACCGAAACCTACATCTTAGATAACTATCATCAGCAAACATAGTTTATGGAAGGACCCTAAGCGAAGAATCTGCAAAACTCTTTATTTCTAAAACTAGCAAGACAGTCGTATGTGAAAATGGAATGTGTGGTCTTTTGCTTTGTCCACTTTCAAAATTATGTCCGGCGATCCCTACCTCTATGTAGGATGGATGTCATCAGCAAACACGGTTTCACATGTAAACCTATTGGGAAAAATGTCTTTTTTACTTCTCTACAACTAGCGAGCCAAATAAAAAGAAAAATGGCATGAATCGTCCTTTGGTGATCCGTTTTCAAAAATGTATCTAGTGACCTCGACCTTCATCTAAGATGGCCGGCATAAGTGGGTTTAGTTTATCATATGACCCTATGTGAAAATAAGCAAAAAATCTCCTATGAAACTAGCAAGTCAATTTAAAACCAAACAGGGCAAGAATTACCTTTTGGTGTTCCACTTTCAAATCTGTGTGTGATGTTACAGACCTCCATCAAAGGCAGTCACAATTAGCAGTCACAGTGATTCAATTTCAAAAAGCTTTCCATCTTAGAAAGCCACAACCAGAAGTCAGATTAACACAGAACCCTATGGAAAAACATAAAAATGTTTCCTCTAAAACTACCAATGTCAATTTAAAGCAAAAATGTCATTGATCTTCCTTTGGCGGTTCACTTGACTTCCAAAATTATGTCTTGTGACCCCAGCCTCCATCTATGGAAGTCGGCCGCTATCAGAAGGAAACTATGGGAAAAAAAATTTTAAAAAATCTTTTCTGACACTTGCAGACATGACATGAATTATCACTTGGAGTCCACTTTCAAAGTTATGTCTGCTTAGCCTTTCCACCTTCCAAGATGTATGTCATCAGCGGGAAAATAGTGTAATAAATGACCCTATGGTAATATGTATAAAATCTACTCCTCTTGATGACCCTCATTCCCATCCAAGATAGCCGCCTTCCTTCAATAGAGAAATCGCAGCCATATAGACATTGTGTGCTGCTGGGGTGTCAAACTGTACAATCAATAGAGAGATTAACATATCAGAAGGTGTACAAATTTCTCAAAATTTCTTCATTCTGACAAAAAATGCATTTTTATAAATGAACCTAAGTATGAAAAGCATGAAACATGACATTGGCTATTACAAGTTTTCGGTGAACTTTTAAGTGCTCTTCATTTTTGTAGATGAAACTTTGCACAAATAAGCAAAGTATCATTAAAAAATCTGCTTAATAGAAATTACTCACTAGTTAGATTACGATTTGCATATGCAAGCCAAGTGAGCCTCTAGTTTCCACAAATTATATCTCCTTATTCCAATTAACAAACAAATTTTCAGGTTTTCTTGCGTTTTCGACAGTTAAAAGTCTAAATATGCACTTTTTTATTGTTAATAAAATATAGAAAATAACAAACCGTAATCAAACCTCGTATGTCGTAAGGCAACAGACAAGACCGTGAACAGACACAACAACGAACAACACAGAGACTAAAAACAGGAAATGAGTAACACGAACCCCACCAAATATCGGGGTGAACTCAGGTGCTCCCAAAGGGTAAGCAGTTCCTGCTCCACATGTGTCATTCATCGTATTACTCACGGCGAAAATCCGGTGAGCAATCATGAACGAGAAGAGACAGGGATGGCACTATGACACAGGAAACAGATCGTTAATCATCTGTGAGATAGACATTCAATTACGATCAACCAGTTTGTGATGGTGACCGTAAAACTTACGAAGTGAAGACTTCAACCTCTCCGAAAGAAACCCCTGATTGAAAAGCTTACTTGTCAGCAGT
>JAOXYH010763460.1:0-12745 GCA_028566455.1 Botula fusca | reverse complement strand
CCAAAATAATACCTATTTATTCATAAACCTACCAACAATCTTCCTAAGTAGCTATATTACCTGTTCGTTTTGTTTTCATAGAGTATACAAAGAATCAGCACATCACTAGATTTCAAGGATGCTCACCTTGAACTGGCGTCCAAAGCACGTGCCACCGACTATATGACTTTCATTAAAACCCATTACTGGTATGACGAAACTCTCAGCAAATCAATAGGTTGTGAATTTGATGCAGAAGCTGAAAGATTCATGATGGATATTTTCAAAGATAATCTTTCCCTTTTTCTTATCCATGATGTAACCAAGGAGATTATATCAAGCATGGGAATAACTATGGAGAAGAAAAATAATCCTGTAGATTCATCCAAAATATCAAACAGAAAATTGGCTCAAATAATTGATTTCTGTCAGCACAAAGAAAAGGAGATGGATGTATTCAAACGATTCAACGTCGATGTTGCTGTTAATCTTTGTTTCTTTGCTATGCACAGAGATTATAGATCTTTTGGACTGGCAACGAAGATGGCTACGGCAGTGTTCATGTTCTGTGAAGAATTAGGACCAAGTCCGATTGGTATTCATGGTGAATGTACAGCACATGCCTCACAGAGAATCTGTGAAAATCTTGGAATGGAAACGATACACACAGTGAGACATTCGGAGTATAAAGTTGATGACGAAGTTATCTTTAAAAATACTGGAGACGTGGAGGTATCAAAGTTTTACGTAAAACTATTATGCGGAAAAGCTCGGTTATAAATGACTGAATTAGGCCAAAAATCCATAATGTCTTGACGAGTTATCAATAAAACAAACGTGTACTTTTTATAGTTATATGTAACAAAATTTATAATTGGATACAAGATTTGGATACAATGATTTCTCCTTGTATTCATTTATTTTTTTTGACATTGAAATAATACATCAGTTTAAGTACCACATTAAAAAAATCGTATGCACAAGTGTTCTTTCTGTATTTATAGTCGATCGTTCGTCGCACCCGTAATACAGGATGACTATGGATTCAAGGTCAGACCTATTTGTTATCATTGCAAAGAAGTTTTAGTCTCCAAAGCTGAATTATTTACATAGACAATTACAATGTACGTACACAGTACATGGAAGAAACACTTATTTATACATTTATTCTTTACGCGAAGTTGAAATGCATATACATTGTTTACACATTGTTTAATTGTACTGGACAGGGAAGTCTTTGAGAAATGGTAGTTCCATTGAGCAAGAACAAACCAAACACTGGAAACAGGTAATGCACCCACTCACACTAAGTAATCTCATGACTAAGTTCAGATTTAACATTGTCTATAAATATCCCACCCACTCAAACCCCAAAATTTGGCAGATTCTCAACCAATTTAATTTCAATTGAGTAAGTGTTATGCTATGTGCAATATCTCATTATATATTTCTGAACAATAACTGCAGTAGATAACACTAAAGAAAACAAATGTAACAACCGAACAGGCCTCTGATCCTGCCCTGACTACTAGTAAGTAACATACACATTTATTGTAAGCCGATTTAATAGTGATGGTAAAAACAAAACATTATTATTCCAGGTTTTGTATTACGATTTTATTTAGTTATAAACTTTATTTTTCCATTTCAAGGTTGACAGAATTCTTCTGTTGACAACTTAGACAGAAGGTAAAAACAAAAGCAAAATTCATCACCAAGGAGGAATCGATAAAAAATATTCTGAATTGTGGTTAAATTATCTTTTAAAGACTCATTGCGAGGGAGTTGGATAGCTGTTTTATATTCGAACTAGTTGGAAGATGATATATCATGGTTAGTTGAACTTCTAACAATTTAAAAATATTGATCAAGTCTTTGTCAGTATAATTGTTCAGTATATATTATAAAACCTAATTTTAACAATGTTCTATGTCTATAATAGCGTTTAAATTGCCATGGTCTTTTCGATGAAGACTTATCTTTGACACAAACATTTTTATTTCAGAGAATCCCTTTTTCAAAGTCATGAACAATCAAGTTGGATTTCTGTTAATTCAGTACTAACACATATTAGAGACAAACTTACATAATTGTTTTTTTTACTTGTGACATCGGAGATTAGCCGATGTACATTTTATCGAACATATGTGGAATAAGTTGTATCAAAGAAAAGAGTTGGCATAGTATGCGAAAGGTCCCTACATCGAATCTAGGAACTAATGTCTTAAACTTGAAGGTGAATGTAAGACATTTGTAGTTCTAACCTGTAAATTTTTTCTTAGTTGTGACAAACTTGGAACGACTTTGCACCGACCCCAGCTATACAACTATACAAAAAAAAAAAACAAAAAAAAACGGTACGAGTTTTACACGGACACTTTTTATAAATCGAGACTTTCGTGAGTTCATTTTTTTCATAGGCTCTATATCTTACACCTTGAGACCCTATTATCTGTGTTTTACACCCCTGCTTCTTTGCTTCAAATGGGGTGATCTGCTTAGGATCACCGAAACTTATCAAGTCGGCTTAGTATCTTTTGTTGTATTTGTTGTTTAGTTTGCAAGCTGGAGTCAATCTTTGTCACAACTTAACTGATGAAATTAAAGAAAAACACTACGAACATTTACAAGTTACCTTAAACTTTGCAACTAAGTGCCAATAATCGATCTTGGGACCATTTGCATAATTTGACAACCCTTTATCCATTAAAGCACGCCGTTCATGACAAGTTAAGTGTTAGTTTAGACAAACATGTGAACACTGTCATAGAATTTCAAATTCGGGTTTTGTAACATATGTACTTATGTAATGGATACTGAACAAAAATCTTGAAAAGACTCGACCAGTGTTTATAATTGTTTGAAGATCAAATTATCAACATATATCATCTTCAGACTAGCTTTAGGGTGTGATATCTGGTATAGATACAATTTTGAGTGTTGATGGATGTCAAAGTATTTAATCGGCTTGCAAAAAGAATAAAGTCCTTGACAACTAGATACCTTGCACTAGTTAGATATATAACACATGTAAACAAAAAACGGTTCGGAAACAACCAACCTAATAAATTTTCTGAACTCAGACACGAAGCTGGGCTGATAAGTTGGGTGATCACCCAGCTCAAACAGAGAAGTTAGGGTCTATGACACTACTGAATCCAAGAATGTCTCTATTCATAGAAAGTGTCCATGTAAAAACCGGTAAAGTAAAACTCTCCTAAGGGCACAGTTACAATAGTTTGCAACGGTTATATATCGTAATTGATGATATAAGCAAAACTAAACCAAACCTTTACGTCATACTTATCGAGCAGTCTATTTTAGAATCTGCAAAAGCCGTTTCAATTGTGAAATTCAAACGTCCAGATGTGATTGAAGGAAATACGTTAAATTCAATACATTCATGCCAATTAATTTATTATGATATCTTTCTTAACATTCTCAATCAAATCCTTCCAATATGTAGTTGTTTTTCTTTTTTTGGGGAAAACATGAGTTTATATTTTTTACATAACCACAGATACGTTGCCCTAAATTTCGAAAATTTGAGTATTGGTATATATGTTGTGTGTATGCGACCATGCTAGTAATTTAGTTAAGTATGAGAAGAAAATTGATTATTGCATAATGCGGTTCTTATCCCAATATTGTTGCTAAGCGCTTGTACTTTTCAGAATATAAAGGCTGCTACCACATGTGTTCAAAACACAGGGAACTATACAGGTTAGAAAAACTTAACATGACTTCAAAGATTGGAAAACACCATCTTAAATGGTTTCTGTTATCTAGTTTCAACTTTGTTTTGGTTCTTATATTATTTGTGGGCTCTTATAAGGGTCAAGGGGTGATAGGTCTCCGTGGAGCATAAAATCTCTAAAATAGTCTATACTAAACAAGAACAAGTGACGACAAATCAAATTGGGGACGATTGGGCAAAGAAAATATTCTCCAAAAAGAACAATCTCTGTACAAGAACACTACTTCTGTCGTGTCGATTAAAGAGGAATCGCTTAAAGGAAGTTCTCTCCCTGCCAATGATTTACGATAAAAAACACTCGAGAAGTGCGAAATTAGGTATGAAAATACCACAGACTGCCTATTCAGTGAATTTGTTCTGTCGAGTAATCAAACAAATTCTTGTGTGGACGAGACAAGATCCTTTCTGCTCTCACGTGACAGAAAAGTGAAAGCCTAACTGTAAACCTGGGTCGAACCTTTGACCAAGTGGTGACAAACTAGTCCATGGGAGATAACTCTAAATTTAAAGTAAGTCTATAATGAGCTCAATATTGTATTAATTTCCAAATATTCATCATCATCTTCCAATTACAAGTTGTTTCATTACAAATCTTTATTACACAATGATTTATATAATAATATTCTATTTAAACAGTTTAGCACGGTGTTCAACCAATCACCTAAAACACTTGCGATTTGCACAATGTGTTAAGTTTTTCATAAAATACTGTTTAATTTCAGTTATTAATTATTGAATTGTTATAGCTTTTTACTAACAATCATCAAATTGTTCATTATTTATCACCTTACAGTAGCTTATAAATTATTTTATGCTTTACTGAATACAAAAGGGGGGACTCTTATGAAAATATGAGAAAACTGTTTATCCTATCAAAGAGAATGAACGTTTTACTCCGATTTACTAGAAAGCATAGAAAATCAGGAAATCCTTATGTCCATACCTAACCAATAAAATCCTAACCTGACAAAAATGGGGAAAGGGTAAAAATAACTTTATTATTCCATACTGTAAAAGCAAGTTCTGAATAAATAGAGAACTATTTATAAAATCTAGAGAACTGCAAGAATTTGCCCAAATTTAGCACTGACCAGAGCTTGAAAGTCCAAAATGCTTCAAAATTTATCTATGCTTTGAAAAAACTTAAGAATCATAGAAAACGTCCAAAATGTAGCCAAAATAAAGTGACTAAATTTCATAATCCGAGTAAACTGACCAAAATAAATACTAGATGTATATGTGACGGTTCCTCAGAAGACAGAATTAACGAGAAGGCCCTGAAAGTATCGAACAATCTCCGAAGCCGTCGGGGATTCAGAACATTTGTCGCGGAAACTATCGGAGCATAGAAACGTTTGCGATGAGCAGAAAAATAATCCCCGATCAGAAAAATAGAAACTGATGCATTGTTAATAATAAGTGGACGGAATGTAAAAATCATTTAAGTACACATTTTAACACTTTTCCGTGACTGTTTAATACAAATAATCAATAAAAATTAAGTTACAAAGGTAGCGGTATTCATACTCGCTTTTTCTATGAAGCGCAATTAAAGGTAACATCAGGTCACAAACGTTAATTCATTTGCATAAAAATTTGCATAATTTGATATACAAAAATGGCAACGACAGGAAAATATCGTGAAGCGATATTGAACAAGTTGTTACAAAAATCTACAAATGTAAATGGTTTAACACCGGGGAACATGTGTACATAGTCAACTGAAAACTTGTGGAAAGTGAGTAAAAATAGGTGAGAAAGTGTGACAGAAAGGAAAACTTTAGAAAAATGAACCGAAAATCATAAATGCCCAACGCAATACACGTGGATAAGAAAAAGCCACATGGCCAGGGACGTAGCAAGCAAGGACAGCTTGGCAGTTCGTTACAACATATTTTCTCTGTCTCGATGCATACTGAAAGACTACATGGAACATAACTTTGGACAAATAAAAGATAAATAAAGGTGCAGGTTATGTTGATATTTACAAATTTAAATAGCGTATGTATTGCAGGTTACTAGGAAAGTACAGGTATATAGACGTCATCTGCCTAAAGATGGATAGATATGTTGCACAATACGCTTATATTTGATCCTTTCAGGTATTTTTGGCCGGTAGTACTCTGTGCAAACCCAGGACATGGCAGTAAAATTTGGTGTTAAATTTGGAGTACTAGATTTCTCGTACAGTTTTTGTTCAGCTATATCTTGGAAACTTTTAAAATTGTTTACAGACATGTAAAATGGTATGTAAACGTTGAAAATGGAAATTGTGGAGTTGTTTGAATATTTTTCTATATTTTTTACTATTTGATTGTTTGTAAAATTAAGATGTGTAAAATAATATAAAACTTTTGAGGGACTTTTCGACATTTTTAAAATCTTATAATATTGTCATTATCACCACTAGAGCAGAAAAACGGTATCCATTTTATGTAATGGTATTTAAACGTTAAAAATGAATATGTGGAGTTGTTTGAATATATTTTTCTATATTTTTCACTTACTGATTGTCTGTAAATTTATGCAACCCCGCTATTTGAATCTTTGAACAATTACAATTTATTTGTCAGAAAACTTGCAAGGCTTGGTTTGATTTGTATGGTTGAATAAGATGTGGCTTCTCAAAAACTTTGAATAATTTACTTCTAGTAGCCTTACAATTGTAACAGCATTAAAAAAAATAGATTTCTTTACTTTGTACACTTCACTTCCACATGATACAAGTAAACTACAGTCTGCTATCCATTATCACATTCGCGCGTTTTCAGTTTGCACCTCGATTTTAAACAATGAAAAATGGGAGCACTTAACTCCAAAAAGTACATGATGAAGTTTGTCAGGACCTGCCCAAGATCGGTGATCCCTTTGTCTTCCCCAGACACTAACATTGACTGCCACAATATAGCTGAAATACTGCTGAAAATGGCAATAAACATCATTTAATCAATCAATCAATCAATTAATCAATCAATCAATCAATCAATCAATCATTCAATCAATTCTAAATGTTAAATGTTTTTGGTCTTTTTTGTTTTTGTCCTGGTTTGTTGTTGTATGTTTCCAGGCTTTTGCTTAGTCTCTGGATTCACGAGTTTTGGATTACCGCTTATACCTGTTGCTTCGGTATTTTGTTGCTGATATTTCTTATTGATCCATGTTTCTCTTCTAAAAAGGTTATGCAACTCTATGCTTATAAGCTGCTAGGTAAAGAAACCGCTTATTTCGTCAAGAGCAACCCTTATTCTAACAAGGAGCACTCCGAGATTGATTTTAGCATACTGGAATTTATTTGACTTTTAAGGTCACCTTTTCAAGCGATGATTAATATTTCAATAGACTACACCGCTTTTGGTCGATCTACTTTTATATTCATATAAAGCGAAGTACCGAAAAGAGCTACTAAGAGAAAAGAGAAGAAGCTAATTCCTTAATTTTAGCTTCAGCTATAAGACGATGTTACTTTTTCAACATCTTAACTTTAAAGATTGCTAACAATTTATCCCCTCCAATGAGCGTTAAATTTAGGACCTTAACAGGTGAACTACTGCATCATTCATAGACTTATATTTGTATATTAACGAGAATGGACGACTGAAATCTAAACTTTATGACAGACATATGATTTCAAATTGTGAACTTTGAACTTTAAGATAATCTTCTTGGTAAACAAAAATAACATTATCTATAGTATATTTCTTCCTTTGGGAAGGTAAAATATATGTTCAGGATGATTTATGAAATATTTTGCCAACTATTGTAAAAGTATTCATTTTCGCTGACCCAAATTCCTCGTAATTGAAATTTTATACACGTTCGCTTGTATCATTTTCCCAGGTAATATGAGCGATCCAACTTCTATGCATTGTTATGTCAAAATATAGAAAGTGGTCATCAGCGCATTGTTCTCCAAGCAGCACATCACATAGTTCGCCAGAGTCCCTTCGATGTTGTAGTCGATGCCCTTGTTATCCTTTGACTTCATAAAGATCTGGCCGCAGCTTGAGGACTGAGTTAATGATATGCCTCATCCCGTTGTAAAATTTCTTATACCATTCCGGGTCTTCGGGCGCTAGCTTAACCTGTCTCTCGTTAATGATAGCTGGGAAATATGCCTTGACGTCGTCTCGGGTTTCATTATTACGCGCCATTCAATCTATCAGGTCATCATCTATTCGCAATGTAGCCGTCGAGCTCGGCGCAGCGGCTGCGTTGTGTGACTGTACGACAATAAAAGTGTCCGTGCGCATTCTTCATGTCGATGTCATCCATGGCGCTCCGAGACAGAGTAAGTCTGATTTTTCGTCTCATGTTCTGGATACTGAGGGGGGAAGGGAAGGGGCAGCAGTCCAGTATTGGCCGAACCCTTTCCTCTGGTAATATCGCTCTTCCCTCGCCCATTGATCCGCTCCAGGTAGTCTTTAGTGAGTGTCAGCTGGGCATTCTTATCAGGCTTCTTCTTTTCCCAGCTCGAAATCGTTAGGGGTGTGACACTATGTACTCCAGTTTGTGTCTGTCTATAACCTCTCGCAGAGTGATCTTCAGACTTGGCAGGTATCCAGCAACCTGCTACCGAACACCCTCTGAGCGGCGTCGGGTGTCCTGTCCACCAAGCTCTTCAGGCTTGCAGTCATGAACTTCAAGCAGTCTTCAAACCTCAAACAGTGGAAGAGAAGTTTCATCTCCCAGTCCTTGGTCTTATATTGGCTCAATTGAATCTTCTCGGAGAATGAGATTTATTTCTCCTCGGTGTTGGGGATACACTTGAGCTGCCCGTCCGCCGATCCGAGGTTCTTGATGAAAAGGTGGCTGTCAAAGAACACGAGTATGAACTTTGGCGCCTTGAACTTCAAGTTGCAATTAATTTGTACCGTGCCCTATATTGTCGGTAAGGTGCAGTGGTCCCTCACTTGTGGTCTCCGAGCTTGCCGTCACAGAGCCAGTACTGTATGGTCGCCCGGTGGTTCTTCTCCCCCTTCATGACCATCCTCTTTTTGACGTCATTCTAGACGGAAATGGCTTTGATGTCTTTTTCAATACTTTCAACAAAGATCTGCGCGACACCTTCTCCCGGTTTCTGCATGGTATAGAGCACCGGCTACTATAATTCATAATCTACTGCGGGTTGATCCCCTGTTGTTCGCCTAACTTTTACGAAAAGATACTTAACCGTTCCTCCGGTAAATGCTCAACTTTCTCTGTGAAGCTCTCAACTTCCGCGTAGAACACGATATTTTTAGATTAATAAGGCAACACCCCAGGATTAAACAAGGATACTGTGTTGAAATCGCAGGGTATAGTGCTGGAATTACATGCCGGCAGCTGGGTCAATTTTCGCTCCGACGGTTTCATTTCTGCAGGTTTTTTTCATGAATGAAACACAATTTTTAAGTCGTTTTAAGCCGATCTGGTCGAAATTTACCCAATTTTACACTTATGACCGCTTCAAAGTAATGTAATCCATTATGTTGCACATAGTAAATAATTGAAGAACGCCTTGTTTATGGCGCATGAGCAGTAACATTCTAAAAAATATACAGGAGTAATAAAAAAGGTAGCACATCAGAATTTATGTAGCAAAAATGAACTTTACTCAACTAGGAATAAATCTCCGGCTGCCCGCTTGACAGACAAATGTTGTTTCCACTTGGCCACATACCATTCCATACGTGCAATCTTAAATAAAGGTAGTCTTTCGTGAGCATTGACATCGAAAGGTAGACAACAGATTTTTTGTTACTAACGCCTTCATCAATTTTTTTTAAACGCGGTTTCGGGTGTAAAAATCATATCCCAGCAAACCGCCTACCACCCGCCGCCGTTCGAGATATTTAAAAGACCGCAAAAGCATAATAGTGGACAGATTTATAAATTTGATAAACATTCAGAGACTATACAGACGAAAAGACATATATTTGGCTTCTAAGTAGCGAAGACAAAAAGTAGTACTTATATTATTTGAACTACTATTACCAATGTTATTGTTATTCTTCTCGCAACCGGCCAGCTATGCGATCAATCTCCCAAAACCCCATGTGCGGATTGTTTAACCTTTCTGGGGCCAGGTCATAATTTCCTTGATACGCATTTTGTGATGATGTCTTCTACATCCTCAATAATCCAGGGTGTGTACCGTCACTTCAGTATGTCCTTATTTTGTCTCTTTCGTTTTGACCGGTGAGCTGCACTTTTCACCAGGATTTCTACCTCCTGGGTAGTTCCTCTCTCTGGTCCACCATATTGGTAATCTTACGTTCCATATAATTTATTGTATATTAGAGTTTTTGTTGCGAGGGCAAAATTTCCCCCAAGATACTTGTCGACGGCGGTGTTTATTTTTAGGATTTTTGATTATATTTTCATCTGCAATTTCTGCATTTATGCATAACTGTCAAAAATATACTACTTTTCCCTTTCATAGTGTATCCAGCAGTCCACCCATCTTCATGACCAAAATGTTTTTTTTTTTCGAATTGATACCATACATTCATTTTTGTGGTGAGCTACAAGTATATGACATTCGTAAAAGGACCAGTTATATATCACTTCTGATGGACTGGTAGTCCCCGAGGGTATCACCATTTCAGTAGCTAGTACTTGGGTACTGACCCGAAATGATGCTTTTAAATTTAATGTGTTTAAATTCCCCAAAATTTAATAAAACTATGGAGTCTTCGCCCTCATGCAAGGCTCTGTCCGTAGATGGTTTTGGCTTCTTATTTCGATCATTTTGGCATGTGTTCGCTTTTATAAATTTTTGATAACAGTTGTGGTCTTCCAAAGTTTTGGTCTCTAGCACAGCTGACGAGCAAGTAAATTCTTTCCCTTTTCGAACGGGAAGACCTTACGGTTTTTCTCACGTTTATTTTTATTTTTATTATTATTTTCCCGCCACTTTTTGAAAGCACTTGGTGACTTCAGTTCAAGACATAATGATGTCGCGTACCACACACCGGGCTATGATGTACTGTTCTGAATCGACCTTGCGAAACCGGAATCTTTTACTATACAGTGTTATCTACCGGAAACCGAAAACCATTTTATCCCTTGAACGTAGAATTGTAAAAGATACAGAAAATCCGAAGGGTGGAAAATGTTCGGAGTAGCAAGGCAAGTTCTTTTGAAACATTTTGACGACTCCTAACAAGAGTTGTCTCCCCTTGACAATTGACATGTTTCCGTTATTTTTTTTCTCGAAAACCGTAAGCCGTAGAGCTTTGGACCTTCGTCAATGTTCACACTGGGATTACATATCGTACAAATGGTGTCAAGGTCAAAGGTCAAGGTCATGATGACCTCTACTGCTTATTATAGATATTACTCGGAAACGGTAGTACTAGCTGATAACATGTAATGGAGAAAATATGTGTCTTGTTAAGATCTACAAGTGTTGTTATTTGTCCAAAATTATTGGGCCAACTGTTATTGTCCTAGGGCCCGAAAACCGTTTTTGACGTTCAAAACAAAAAGTGTTTTGCCTATATCTCAAAAGCCGAAAGAGATACAAAGAAACTTTGAACTGTAAAAATGTTCAAAATATTACGTACTACAAAATGGGGTCAAGGTAAAAGATCAAGGTCTCTGGCAACTCCATAAAAGTCCTTAGCAGCCATATAGTTTTGAACTTAGAAGACCATGAATAGGGTAGAAATGATATGTTTAATACTTAAGTGGTTATTTGTCTTAACATCCACCGAAATATGGACATAGGGCTCAAAAGTCGTTTTTGGGTCCGAAATGAAGCTTTTTTCTTATACCTCAAAAATAGTAATAGATAGAAACAAACTATGAACTGCAAAAATGTTCAGGACATTACGTCCTTCACAATTGGGTTAACGTTCCTGGCAACGACATAAACGTCCTTAGCAACCATATATTTTTGAACTTAGAAAGCTATGAATAGTGTAGAAATGACATTTTTAATACTGAAAGTTGTTATTTTGTCCACAGCAACCATACAAATATAGACACAGTCCAAAAGCTGTTTTTTGGGTCCGAAATGAGGGTTTTTGGCTCATATCTCAAAAACGGTAACAGATAAAAAGAAACTTTGAACCGAAAAAAATGTTAAGCCTTATATGTGCTACAAAATGAGGTCAAGGTCAAAGGTCACGGTCCCCAGCAACGACATAAAAATCCTTAGCAACCATATATTTTGAACTTCGAAGGCTATGAATAGTGTAGAAATGACATTTTTAATACAGAAAATTTCATTTTGTCCTTTACAACCACTCAAATATTGGCAACCGAATACCGAAGCAACAGGTTTCAGCAGTAATTCAAAATAAGTGAATCCAGAGACAAGGCAAAAGCCGGGAAACAAACATCAAACCAGGACAAAACGAAAAAGAACTGAAAATCAAAAACATGTAGCAGACAAACCCAGTAGAAACAAACGACATCAGAATGAAAGCACTAGCTATGTGAACTCCCACCAAAACCCGGTAGTGACATCAGGTGCTCCGGAAAGGTAAGCATGTCCTCCTGCTCCGTTGACGGCACCCGTCACATTGCAAGTGAGAATATCCGGTGAAGTGTCAAGTCCGGTCCGTTGACGGCACCCGTCACATTGCAAGTGAGAATATCCGGTGAAGTGTCAAGTCCGCTGAGGTTTCAAATCCGGTATGAAGAGATGTCATGTCGCATTTGTAACATAGATACATCATATCGATCTACTAGATCATGATGGCAACCGTAGAATTTCTGGAGTGACAATAATAACACAGGCTGAACGTAACGCCAACTAAGGCGTTTTTGCGACAGCAATTTGGGTCTGATTAGATACGCACTGTACAAATCACAGGCATGACAATATCGAATGAACTATGAAATGTAGACACCATACGCCGGGGACGTAAGTATATTACTACTTAGAAAGAGAAAGTTCACAATTGAAAATCGTCACATTTGTCATAAAGTTCTGTTGTCGATATTTGTCATAAAGTTTAGATTTCAATCGTCCATTGTTGTCTATGTACAAGTCTAGGTATGAAGCAGAAGTGAGTGTGT
>JAOXYH010763353.1:0-12745 GCA_028566455.1 Botula fusca | reverse complement strand
ATGTGAAAAAAACCAGATTGGCCCCTCCCCAAAAAACAGTAGGGTCAGAACCCCCAAAATCAAGACCAACCATAAATTAGTACCAATAATCAATGTCACAAAATATTAAACGAATTGGTTTACTGGAACAAAAGTTATCGTGCGGAAACCTACCTGTCTACAGACGCCAACGCCGACAACAGCGACGCCGACAACACCGACAGCATCATACCATAATACGACCGCAAATTTTTTGCGGTCGTATAAAAATGGTGCACTCGACTAGCAATGTATGTGATAAAGTTTGTCAGTTACTGCTTGAGGTCGGCAGTTCCCTTCGACTTCATTAAAACTGACCGCCTAGTTGTACCTGACACACTCTTGAGAGTGGCGTTAAAGTCCCCAATCAATCAACGCAATTTTATGAATACAACCCTCAGAGTTTATGCAAACACGGTAAAGACTGATGAATACAACCATCAGATAAGCAACCTCATTTCAACTGCATGACTGAAATGTTTGAAAAACAATTTCATGTAACTAATTATCAGAATTTATAGAATTTATGCAATACAGTGCTGCATGCTAGACTTAAGCATGCGTGAAAGGTTAGTGCAGTAATATATCAGATGCATTTTTACTAACCTTTTTCTAGTTTTGTAATTATAGATACTAGTAGTTCTGCGTGCATTTAAACACAGTTCGGATGTGACCGATATGATATGTGCTACTCCATGGATTTTTCTAGAATTATGAGCAGAGACTATGCACCTGGTCCATGCTCCGGTTTTGGTGAAGTTCGAGTTTGTGATTTGTACGGTTATCTATTTCAGTTCTTTAGTGTCCGAGTGATGTTTATCTTTGGTTTCCTCTGGTTTTGTCTTTGCCCCTGGATTTTCATTTTTATTTTTTATTTTTTTAATCCTTCTAACCGCGGTTTTACCCAGACTTCTCAGTGTACATTGTTTATAACAGAAATTTTTCGTTTTGAAGCATGCACGTTGAAGATAGCCAAAATAAAATCCAACATCTTTATTTAATGTGTACTATTTGTATGATATAATAAAAGATTTGTAATATCAATTATGTTAAGCTGCGAGGTGTATCCCATGTTGCCCTGTTCATGAAAATCTCACTATATGCACGTCAACTTTCACAGATATCTGTATGATTTTTATATATATGCCAGGCGATTTGTTTCCACTAATTGAAACTTGATGAATTTTCTGCACGGAGTCAAGTCGACTATCATATCTACACGTAAAGAAAATCTGATTAACAATAACCTTATTGTTGCTGACAGTTTGAAAAAAAAAACACGAACACACACACACACACACACACACACACACCGCGTGTGATATCAGTGTCACAAGTGCGTCCGTAAACATTTATGTACATAGGTGTGGAATGTTTGAAACTTATTTGCATGAAGCAGTACATGTATGATGTAAAAAACCCAAACAAACATGTTTACATTCAGTTTTCTACAAAAGTAACAACATATCAGGATGTTTACATTAAAGTAAAACACACTGACGAGTTTGGCGGATGTAATTTGTCATTTATTTTAATCATGTTGAATGATATTAATATCTGGATAGTATTTTCTTTATTTATATATAGAGACGAATTTCCAGTTATTTTTCATGATGAATTGCGCCGGTTGACCCCGGTGATGTGTGTGGTCAATCGGCACGTATACCTAATGTTCCATGTTAGTACATGTTATGTATTCTATCGGGAAATCGGGAAAAAAACAAAAGAAAAAAAACAATAAAAAAATGAAAAAAAAATGTGAAGTCTCATACCACAGCGATTCCTACAGACTGAACCTGACTAAACGCTCACCCCTAACCGAAGAATCAACCAACTGTCAGTTACTAAGATATCTTTACATGTATCAGGGAAAAAAGGAAATGAGATAGCTGAAGTTTGCCAAAGATGGAATTCAACACCAATTGATCAACAAATGGAGAAAAATGTCTGTATTACTGTTGTCCAACTTTAATTTTACAAACTTTGCGAAAAGAAAATTTTCACAAAAAATAATTGCCTCGAATAAAATTTATTGTTTAGTACATGTAAATGATAATAAAAGAAAATATGTAAGATTTATTTATTTCTTAAAAATCTACATTGTCTTAAATTGACCTCCTATAACCGTACACAAGTACTTTTATTTGTCTTTTTTTCTAGTTCTTATCATGCATGTACATATAGAAACAGCTACCAATTCGTATATGCTCCATAATTTTCAACTGCTTGTATTTTTATATATCTTGTTTTGAATAAATCGTAAGGGTTTCTTTGCAAGTAAAGTTTATTAATTTACAAACATGATAATCCCAAATAATCATGAAGCTCTGCCTTTCGTTTCCGAAACAACGAGCATTGTCACACATCCTACGACCAAAACTGAGTCCCATTTCTTTCCTTCAAGTCAGAACAGACGAATTTAGTAATCAAAGAAAAACTTCATTTTTAGCGAGCCATAGCGAGTCAGTACCCGCTTCGGCAATTAATTTGTAAGCTAAATTTTGACCTGCATACGAAGCTACCAAACTTTGAAGAAGTAATTCATTGTCGTATACATACAGTGTATATTGTCAAAGACATGATTCTTTGTCCATGGGATTTTTATATGTAAAAGGAGGTAAATCATTTGGCAAGCTTTTGAAACTTTTGAAAAAATATTACAGCGCCATTGTTCATGTATATGGTGAAAATCTACCAAAGTTTTTAATGTGGTATATTGCACAGATATAGACTTTTATGTGAAATATTCAATTCAAAATGTTTTTATCCACAAATAAATACAGGTATACCCGATGGGTATGAAAGAAATTTTAAATGACGCTGGACGACAAGCAAAACATTCATGAGCAAAAGTTGTTACCAAATTCGAATGCGTACAGAAGTTTGACTTACCGACAGTTTTGCTCAATCGTCAGGTATAAAATTTTTGTAAAACATATTACGTTTCCCAGAAATTTCTATAGGCACATGTAGGTACTTGCATGTATATAATTAGTTTAACCCAAATTTATGACCGATACACGTTCAGATTTTGCGAAAGCAATAAACATTGAAAAATGTTGTGGAAAAGTAAGATAAAATATGTCGAGGAAGCTTAAAACGCCGTAAACATAACAATTACGTGGAATTTGATTACTGCAACGATAATTTTATATAAGGAAATATACTATCGCACTTGGAACTAATTATTATATATTGGTCCAGGAATTGTCGGTTCGGAATAAATACAGTTTATATGTGTATTTGTACTATTTTATAAAATTATTCATGATCATATAGTAATCATGTCATTTGAGGCAATAAATATTTCCAGTTGCTTACATTTGGTCCCTTTGCAGAAAAGAATTGACATATCGAACATCAGAACTAAAAAGCGCAGAAATGATATGATACATGTATAGCAGGCCATGTCTTGAAAATTCAAGTGAAAATTCTTTCAACTTACCATTATTATAGCGCTACATGTATAATCATTCACATTTCAACAAACAAGCTGATTAAAAATACAAATCATGTGTCAACGCTACGCTACATGTACTTGTGTCAAAGCGCAGACACAGGATCTGTATTAAACTGCTCATGAAAAGGCTGTTTTTAATAAACAAGAGGCTCTCAAAGAGCATGTATCGCTCACCTGAGCCTTTGCAAAAATTAACAGGACCACCCAAGGACCAATTGACTCACTGGTTTCAGAGAGGAAGAATTTTTCACATTTTCCCATAAGGTCCAATGTTAAACTCTGTCCTGCAGTGGCGACCATCTTGGATTTTGGATTTATTTTGACCTGCATATGTCGCAATTTTAGAGGACCATTGTCGCAATTTTTAGAAGACCATTCAAGGACCACCCGTGCCACTTGCCACTTTTCTTTTAAATTGGCTTACTGGTTTCAGAAAAGAAGACTTTTTCCTGTTTTTCCCATAGAGCCCTATGCTAAATTCTGGCGTGCTTTGGCGGCCATCTTTCATTTTGGATCGGCACAAAAAGAGAGTTTTGGTAAAGGACCATCCAAGGATATCTGTGCCATTTTTCCTTTAAATTGGCTTACTGTGTTCAGAGAAAAAGATGTTTTCCCATTTTAGGGGCCAATGTTAAACTATGTCCTGCGGTGGCTGCCATCCTGGATTTTGCTTACCTGTACATATGATATTTTGTTTTATTTGCTTCACAGTTTAGAATTTATTCCGACATTTAATCGATTGTTATTGTTTAAAATTCATTTAGTTTTTCTCGCTGACATATAGCCATTGCGTGGTGGTGCGGCGTAAAACCACAACAATCAATCAACCAATCCTGGATTTTGGATCGGCACCAAAAATACAATTTTTGTAGAGGACCACCCAAGGACCATCTATGCTACTTTTCTTTTAAACTGGCTTAGTGGTTTCAGAGAAGAATTTTTCCTATTTTCCCCATTAGGTCCTATGTTTAACTGTGTCCTGCGTTGGCGGCAACCTTGGATTTTGGAGCGGCACCCAAAACACAATTTTGTTAGCAAACCACCCCAGAATCATTCATGCCACAATACAGTTCCATCCGCCTTATAGTTTCTGACAATTTCATCCAATCAGAACACATTATTGGCCCTGGTAGCCATGCTGAATATCCAATCCAGACAAAAGATATAATTTTGAGAGGGCATCACCCAAGGACCATTCCTGCGAAGTTTGATTCAAATTGGCAGTGGTTTCAGAGGAGAAGAGCTTTGAATGAGAAGTTTACGATGACGATGACGACGGACGACGGGCGCCAATGTATGTATGGCAAAAGCTCACCCTGGCCTTTGGCCAGGTGAGCTAAAAAGCATGTAGCGGAATCATGGTTAATATTCCTTCAAGTTTTGAATCGTTTCACAGAAAAGATCAGTAAATAGAATTTGTCATAAAAATTAATATCACAGCATTTCGACAGGGCGATAAATAACAATGAATTTTAAAAGGTGAACAAAAGTAAGCTCAGTTCTATGCAATTTTTTGCAAATCTGTTTCGTGTAGGTTATTCTTGGAAATCTTTCAAAAACAAATCAATGTTGTAGTCTTCAGTGGATAATCCTAAAAGTTCACACACGTTTGTTAGCTTTTCTTTTGCTTCTCTGATGCCGGAAGCCGTCACTGCTATGTTGCAGAATGGTTCCTCGTCTTCGATACTCCCACATTCGTCTAGCGATGCTTCGATCTGATTGTATCGAACTAGACTCTTTTGTATCATACTGTTCAATAAATTGAGCTTACAAGTATCTCTCAATTGTTCTTTATGTGCAGATGGAACACACATTGTACCCATCAGATGGCATTTTGCATGAGGCTTGCCAATTACTGGACGAATGCCAAGTGACACCATGAACGCGTAATAGAGAATATCGACCCCATAACAAGTTAGAATCCAGTCTCTCAGATAAAATCCACCCATTCTAGCATTAATTTCTATCAGTTTTGGTCCCTTTGTCGTCATCTTCATTTCGACATTAAACACCCCGTCCACTAGTCCAATTTCAGTACAGCATTGATAGGCTGCTGTTATAAGCTGTCTCTCTCTGTCTACGGGTAGGCAAGTAGGCATTGATGCTGTAGTTTCCGTAAAGCAACGCTTTCTTGTTGGTCCATTATCTGACACAAAAGCTGCAACCATTTGTCGCTGAAAAATAATAATATCCACATCGTGTTCGGTTCCGTCAATAAACTCCATTAATGCAAGATCGTTTCCATATCCGAGTCCAATTCCAGGATGGTCTTCTTCATCACACAATTGCGTTTTAATGGTGTGATAGATGTTTTCACATTCTGCAGAGCTTCTGATTGGTTTAACACCTACAGCACTAGAACCATATTCTAACTTTAACACGGCCGGTAGGCCCACGTGATTGATAGCATTGTCAATGTCAGATACGCCGTTGATCGGATAACATTTAGCAGAGTACAAGTATGTTCTTGGAAAATGTGGAATATCGCCCGTTCTGGTTCTGAGAATGCTTTGAGTTCTACTTTTCTTTTTTGCAATTTCTGCTGCCTGTTGACCTGGACCATGTAAATTTAAATGGTCACAGATGGTTGCAGCTAAGGGACCACAATCCTCCCAGAAAGTAACACAACCATCGCAATGTAGACCTCTTAGGTTCAGAATTTCGATTATATGGTTTGCATGTTCTTGGTCCCTTTTATGATTTATGAAGTCGTACTGAATGTATATAGATGCCATTGATGATGCATAGCTTGTGTCGTCTGGATCCACAAGAATGGTCTGTAAAAAGATTAAAAGAGCTATGTTTTTCGATGAAATATTGCTTATATTAACATTTTAACGCAAAGAAGTGAATAATATTTCAGAGGAACAACCACTTCATCGGATGCAAATCTGACAGGGTATGGGTTTTCCCATTGCTATGCGTTTTAATATGATCATCTTCTGCTTTGAATCTAATAATAGAAATATCGAACGTTGTATACATGTATGTACCTAGACAATATTATGTAATGTAAACCCGGATGTTTGCGTTACATTTTTAGAACTTTGATAACAAAAGTACAAGCACAAGTTGTAACACTTATCCCGGTGTCAGCATCGTCATTTATCGGCAATAAATACTGGAACAACAAGTTCATGGGAGAAATCCTAAAGAAAAGACAAGGTCATAATGATTGGAGAAATCCTAAAGAAAAGACAAGTTCATAATGATTGGAGAAATCCTAAAGAAACAACAAGTTCAGGGGTGAATCCTTAAGAAACAACAAGAACAAGTTCATGGGAGAATCCTAAAGAAGCAACGAGTTCACGGGAGAAATCCTTAAGAAACAACAAGTTCATGTGAGAAAGAAACAACAAATTCATTCGAGAAATCCTAAAGAAACAACAAGTGTATGGAAGAAATCCTAAAGACACAACAAGTTAATGGTAGAAATCCTAAAGAAACAACAAGTTAATGGGAGAAATCCTAAAGAAGCACCGAGTTCATGGGAGAAATCCTTAAGAAACAACAAGAACAAGTTCATGGGAGAAATCCTAAAGAAATATCAAGTTCATGGGAGAAACTTAAAGAAGCAACAAGTTCATGGGAGAAATCCTTAAGCAACAGCAATTTCATGGGATAAACATAAAGAGACAACAAGTTCATTGGAGAAATCCTTAAGTTCATGGGAAAAATTCCTAAGCAACAAGTTCATGGGAGAAAGCCTAAATAAAAAACAAGTTCATTGGAGAAAGAAACAACAAGTTCATGAGAGAAAGAAACAACAAGTTCATGGGAGAAGGAAACAAGTTCATAGGAGAAATCCTAAAGAAACAACTAGTTATTGGGAGAAATCCTAAAGAAGCAACGAGTTCATGGGGGATATCCTTAAGAAACAACAAGAACAAGTTCATGGGAGAAAGAAATAAGAAGTTCATTGGTGAAACTTAAAGAAGCAACAAGTTCATGGGAGAAATCCTTAAGCAACAACAAGTTCATGGGAGAAACCTAAAGAAACAACAAGTTCATTGGAGAAATCCTTAAGAAACAAGAACAAGTTCATGGGAAAAATCCCTAAGCAATCAGTTCATGGGAGAAAGCCTAAATAAAAAAACAAGTTCATGGGAGAAAGAAACAACAAGTTCATGGGAGAAAGAAACAACAAGTTCATGGGAGAAATCCTTATGAAACAACAAGTTCATGGGAGAAGGAAACAACAAGTTCATGGGAGAAATCCTAAAGAAACAACAAGTTCATGGGAGAAATCCTAAGGAAGCAACGAGTTCATGGGAGAAATCCTTAAGACGTGTATCTAGAGACAAGACAGAAACGACTTTACCCACAACAGAGCTATAGAAAAACAGTACTTTAACGGGTGTTACATGGACACTTTTTTTGAATACATGTAGAGACACTCGTGCCTATAGTCTTTCCATGGCCCTATATCTTGCACCTTGTGACTTTAAAATCACCCAACTCATCACGCCGGCTTGGTATCTTTTGTTGCACGTTTTGATCAATTTGTAATTTGGAGGCAAAGTTTTGTCACAAATTAACTTAGAAAATTCAAGATTTATCTAAAAATATCACCTTAAACTGCGCAACATTTTCAAGATTCGACCTAGGGACCCTTTGAATACTACGACGACTCTCTATCCATTACGGCAATCTGAGTATAAACATCGTCACAGAGGTTCAAAATGGGGTTTTACTGATCAATTATATTCAAAAGAGCCAACCAGAATTTTTTAATAGACGTTCAAATTATCATATGTTCAGTTCCGACTAACTTGGATGTAAAGACGTGTTTCTTTGTGATGATTTATTTCGAAGTAGCGTATTTGCTTGCAAAAGCATAATGTCGTCCTTGTTACATATATACAGATTTTGAAACGCATATAGAGAAAAGCGGTTCCAGATAAAATTAGCAACTACAAGAATTCCCAATAGAAAGTTAATAATCACTTCTTGTGCATTTCTCTATACGAACTATTTTGTTCTCACCGATAAGGCTAAAACCTCGCACTTAATGTGATATTAAATGACAAATACTTCGGACAGATATCTCATCTACCCGTATAATTTTATATATAAACATACTTTATTGCTGTGTGGAGCGGTAGTACGTATCCCCGTGTTTGAAGTGTGTGCTCATATTTTGTGGGCATAGGAATATGTGTTGGGAAGATGCATTTTACATTTTTTCAACATGGGAAACTATTTGAAATCTTGAACTTACCATACATTTTTGGCTCATATTCAGCGTTCATTTTAACCTTTACCTGTTTTCAGTGTGCTCGTTGGTAAAATATAACATAACAGTTGGTCATGTATTCCAGGATTTTGGCCACTAGCGTGTCTGATGATTGTTAATCCAGAAAAGCGCTTCACACGTAGTTAAATTTACCCTAATGTTACATGTAGTTTATTTCAAATTTTATGTAAGATGTGGGCTGGTGGATGTCTTTCCGACACACATCCCATATTCTTTCTATTATATAGTTTACCTTTATTCCAAAGTCTTTATAAGCATCCCAAATAAAATGTTTGCTGTAACCTCCAGCTCCAATTACCAAAACAGTCTTTCCTTGCATCAAGAATTGCTGGGATCTCTTGATCATGATTTCAACAAACGGCTTAACAGCCTCGCCTTGTCTGTCTGGATTTATGAACTCGAACAACTGGCAGTTAATAGTACAGTCATGGCTATTGACTTCTATACCGACTGGTTCTAGTCGCCCATTGACGTTTCCCACAATGTAATCTATGCCTACAGCATAAAAAGAGAAGTCGGTGCCTTGTAAAAAAGAAAAATGTAAATGCTAGAACAGTGTAGCTAGACAGTTCAAGTGTTTGTTAAAGAGGGAAAGAAAGAAAGAAAGTCGAAAAAAGAAAAAGGAAAGAAAAAAGAAGAAAGAAATAGATTTTCTCTCAGTAACCCCTATTTTACTTCCCATGTTTTCAAATTCCACATCCGAAAATTGTCCAGTCCAAACATTTTTAACAATGTTTTAACATTTATTTATCTTGCCCAATAGCGAATCGAAAATCAGAGAAAAACTTTCCTCGTTGCCATCTTTCATTTTTCAGATATCTCAATATTAAGTACAATATTTGTCTGTAATTTTGAAGTACGTATAATATGCATTACATTTATATGCTATTTCTTTGACCTTTCGTTCACACGTACATGCAATTCGTACATTTGTATCTGACGCATATTAGCTGATTGCTTATTGGCTAAAATACAACGATAACGCATTGTGTGCGAACGCTGCGTAAGAACGCAACGTACACATACCAATTAGATCTGTCTGGGCTCCAACCCCTCCTCTCAAATCATTAGACAGCAGCTTCTCACTAGCAATTATGCGATCCAATATTCTTTCTGATCCCTTCACAACAGAATCCTTGATCCGATCAACGTCGTGTTCATGTAGACCCCACATTTTCAGGGTTGTCTCTAATGTATGTGGTATTGTATTGTCACCGTTGATTGGTTCGTCTTTCCTACCAATGCCACAAACCATCTGTGTTGTCACAGTTGTGTCGTCAGGTCTCCTACAAACATTAGATCGCAGGCGGAAGGAGTAATCATCTGTGAAGAGAAATGTAGTATATACCTGCCCTCTGATCAATTGAGACAGAGCCGAGGCTTGCCGGTGATATTTGAGCCCGACGTATGCGATATTGTTTTTGTTTTGTTTTTGTTTTTGTTTTTGTTTTTTTTCGAATAAACACAGAAGTCTTTTAGTTGACCTCAATCCTAAAATAAGAAAAATGGGTTTAGAGCCCTAAGGAAAGGAATGCAGCCGTTTAAAAGTAAGTTACCATGGGAACTTTCACTGTTCCCATGGGAACAAAAAGTTCCCTCAAGGGAACAAAACGTACCCATTGAACAAAAATTTCCCTCAAGAGAATAAAACGTTCCCATGGGAACAAAGCTTAAAATTCAAATTTCGCATGGGAACGACGTTCATTTCAAGCTCCACTCCCATGCGATGGGAACGTTTTGTTCCCTTGAGGGTTTTTGTTCCCATGGGAACAAAAAAAGTTCACATGTGTCACACTGAAAGTTTCAATGTGAATTTTATTTTTGAACGGCTGTTTTCCTTGCTGTAGGGTAGGATAGGGTTCGTGATCCACTTTTTTTTCTAGGGTTGATGTCAACTAACATCCCCAAAAATTTCTTTTCGCTATCAAGTAACTCTTGAATGGCAAAGTCTCGGGAGGTGTTAAAAATAAGCTCAGAGGAGTCGATTTTTTTTTTAATTTGAAGGCCATCCTCTTACGTTATCCATTTCTAAACAATTCTTAAAAGAATCTTCAAGTCAAAATAGAATACTAGACCATACGGTTCTCACCATTATGATAGCACAGTTTTTTTTTCTTTTCGATTAAGCTGATCCATTGTTAAATGAATGATTCTTAGTTACATTAAAACTTATAATAATGCAGTGTTGATCCAAACATTAACAATACAAATCTAATTTTTAAGACTGAAATTAAACTTAGTTAAATACAACTGACAAAATATTATATTTAAGTAAGTTATGCATAAAATACAACTGGCAAAATATTATCTTAAGTAATAAGGCAGATCTGAAGAAAATTTGCGGTAAGTAATTTTTTACAGTTAGAACAATAGAATGAATGGATTAATACGTACATTTGCACATGTATAGAATACACGTTCTAAACACGCAAAAACATGAGACTGCTGATCAAATAGCACATAACATCACAAACTGGTATAGTGAATGAGTGAATTATTAGCATTGTTTGGTCAAGAATTGTGTGTTTATCCATATTAGTATATTAAAAAGTAATTTTTCCATGTAATAAACAATCTGGACATTAGCGGCCGAGTGGACAAGGTGGTCATTTTAAATCTACTTGCATATTCGTTGTAGCCTGTTGATACAAAGTCGAGCATCGTTTTGTAATATTGACAATGTTGCGCTCGGCTCGCAAACCGTAGGTGATGAGGTGTGTCATTTACCTATCTAAAGATCGACGTTCCCTCCGGGCGTTCCAGCTTCCCTTGCCACTAAAAAAAACAGCCAATATATTTCTTGAATACTTCTGAAAATTCCGTTTAAATCCTAATAAATCAATCAATCCATCCATCAACCAATCAATCAATCACGTTATGGTTTGCCGTAGTGACGATGTCGATTGCCGTTGACAACACAGGAGTCATACAAATTATGAAAATACACTGGTGCAACATACATGTACATCTAAATTTTGTTTCACTATGAAATTACAGTACTTTAATGCTTTTAAAGTATAAACAAAAATATGGTTTAATTCTGTGAAGTCATGCACACCCCGAAATACACTGCAGGAATATGTAAAGTTTTAGAAGTGTTGGAAAAACTAGCCAAAAATTCATATTGTTGGCCAGAATGGTTAAACGTCCGACATAAATGTGCATAGTTACGCCACTGTTTGCAAGACTTGATCTCCTTACCCAGGTCTGGATTGGTGGGGCTTGTTGTGTGGTAAAAGGCCTCCACTAGTACTGTGTTCTCTACCTCTAGTATACTGAGTACATCGATGACAGCGTTAAAGATCCCCAAGTAGTCCGTTACTGAATGGTATGTGACACAACGACTGCCATGCCACGTTGGCCCAGATGGCTTTACAACAACCTGTGAAAAGGGGATGATTAGGGTTTAGCTGCTTATGTAGCACGTGAGAATTGCCGACTTCAACCGTCTATTTTATTCTTGCAAAATATATTTTTCTAGCAATGCTTTCGTCCGTTGTAATGCAAGAGTGCGAAAACTGCTGCAACAATTTTCAATTACAGGATACATGTACATGTAAAATTTAAAGCAAAGGATGATCAGGAACTTCAAATTCTAAAGGTCGTTCGCTCAAAATCAACATTACATCGAATGTCGCGAGCGGGACGGACATGCTTATCTTTCCGCAGCACCTGCTGTCCTTTTGTAGGAGTTTACATTGCAGATTCTTTGCTTCTTGTGTTGTTTTTCCTGTTTCCTTTATTTGCGCTCTGTTTTAACTTTTTTGTCTCTGTGTCACGTTCTTTGTTTTCAACTTTTTGCCTTGACTCTGAATTCACGGATTTTTCCGCTTAACTTATTATTCACCCATTACATATGTTTATTAAAATTCCGATACTTATAGATTATTGTTGGTCTTCTTCACGAGATTGATTTTATCGCTCGAGCCGTTAACGGCGAGAGTGAGAAAAACGATCGAGTTGAGAAGACCAATGATAATCTGTTTATCGCTATTTTGCCTATGGCGTCA